>KZ070260.1:0-16161 GCA_002091845.1 Anopheles cracens
TAGAAATATAACAAACCGTAAAATGCGATATCCAAACATGGGCCAGGACGATGATGGTGTTTGCAAACCGGTACACGGGGTGCGTACTTCAGTGCAGAAGGCGGCACATGCCAGCGTTGATGATCGTGTAATCCTGTTTACCCAAATACCCACCACACACACAGGAGAGATTGGCAAGTGGAGTGGTATGTGTGGAAGTGCAAAGGACACACCTCAGTTCATCGCAAAAGGGAACGGTCGACGAAAGGCGCGATGCTACAATTGCCGCGGTAAGTACAGACGGTGATGTGTGCTGGTATGGCTTCTCTCGAGAGAGAGCCAAACAAACACTTCTTGCGGTCGCGACTGGTCTCCGAGATCTGTAGGTGCGGAAACGATGTTTTGGTGCCCCCAAAAATGTCCTTCCCGAGAAGCGCGCTTGCATGAATGGGAGAGAGGATCAACAGGCGCAACAACCCGAAACAAAGGCAAACAAACAAAAACAGTTTCACACAGCAAGTTCTCGGTGTGCGGCTGCGAGAATCCGCGTTTGAAGCGCACCAACCTAGAACCAACCGGAATGCTCTCGTGGAGGTTGAAAATATCTCGGCGGTTCCTCGTTTTTGTTCGGCTATTGTTTCTACTGCTGCCCAAAAATCCATTTACTATGTCCCTCCCGGGGTAGTATGGCGGAGGGTTTGTGCTTGCCGTATGAGAAGCCGTACCACAAGGCGGTTCTGAGGCTGTGTCCTTGAGTAGTTTGCTAATGGATCAACACTAGAACATTCATTCACTGGAATCAGCCTTTAAAGGGACGGATACAAGAGTGGCACGGTTTAATGCACAATAGTGATGATATGTTTAACCCTAATTATTTACCTCCATCGTTTGAAGATGTTCTTATGTTGTTTATAACTTCGATTTTTCCATCCAACTCGTCGTGTTTTCAAATCACCTCGCCTTTCGTAATACTTAGCTCCTGTTTTCTAACGATAAATTCGTTCCAAACAGCACACGCGCGTTCGATGAAGCACTTGAAATGCTGTTCCTGCTTTTCCGCTTCCTGTTGTGTCAATCACCACATCATAACCGCGTGTTCTGACTTTCTGCAGTGTTCGGCGGTCTGATTCTGCAAAGGACGACAATTGCACACAAAAACACACACGCGTATCACCTAAAGAATGCGACAATATCCCTTAGTAGCGAAGCCATGTCATTTTTTTCTGCATTTGCTAGCCTAGGGTGAAACTCTAAAGTGTGCAATAGGCCATTGCGAGCAGAGAAGCACGACGACGGTGTGTATTTATCCCTCGGCGCGAGAAAATGCATAAACCAGAGACCGGCACGGTTACGAATCGGGACAATGATGTGTGTGATGTTGCTCGCCAAGAAAGGTAAACATTCATTACACGCTTTTTTCATTGGATTCGAGCAGACACGTTCAATAGGCGGCTTCCGCGTACAAGTGCGAAGCCCATCACCCGATGTAATAAATGACAATAAATAGAGTTTGTGTTTTAAATACAAGTGCAGAAGGACAGATCGTTGTTTGTGGAATAAAACACATGCAATGTTGTTAATAGTAGGAACGTATTATCCTTCACATTCCGTTTATATGTGGTGGTGGTACCACCGCTATCGGGTAATCAGTGGTATTTAAATAAACGGCAAACTATTTGAATCTTCGTCGACGAACTCTCTCATTGCAACTGTCAAAAATCGGTCCACTCTGCGATAATCATCCCCTTTTCTCCGGCAGTGCATTGTTGTTGACCTGCTTCTTGCACCCAGGAGGGTCATAAATAAGTACAAAATGGTTATATAAACCCAAATGCAACCCCTTTTCTCCATAATGCAGTGTGTTGTGGTCGGTTGGGCAACGATAACACCACATCACGCACTCATAAACAACACCCTTCCAAGCATGCTTTCCACACGGATCCCATGCAGTCGGAATGCAACCCGAAATCGAATGTGGTAAGCAAACGACACATAAACCGGATAAATTATAGATACGCTGCGGACTCAAAGAGCAAGTATTTTATACAACGATTTTTTCAAAAACAACTGTTTGCAATGAAATTCGCCTTTAGGTCCTATTTTTAGCGGCCTTCACACGAGAATAAGTCCAGCCGGAACGGTGATCCACTTACGTATCGTGAGCAATCTCAAGTGACCAACGAAGTATGCTTTATTACCACCCAAAGTAGCATACCGATGTCACAAAACTGTGTCATCTTACCGGTGATCAATCCACAGTTGAACAATAAACGGCGAAACTACGCCAAATGACTCCCGATCTCTGTTTGCTTCAAACCATTAAGTTGTCCGCTTTCCTACGGACCTCCTCTACTGCTCAGCAGCAGACGCATACAAAAGAATGACGCGATGACCCTCCTATCTACAAGGTGAAGGTAGCACAAGCGCATCTGCGTTTTATTTTGAAGCCCCCACCACACCAACAAGCGGCAGGCGCATGGTTGTTGTATTTCTCCTCCGTACGTGCATCACCCAAAAAGGCGCTGTACGCTATTTGTTTTCGAAATTGGTTCCACGAATTACAACGAAGCCGGTCTGGCTCCAAACCCCAACACCCCGTTATTGCTGCGAAGATTCATACACCTCGTTACGCACTTGACGACTCCCGAACCGGAGAGCCCGATTCGTTCCACGGTCTCTTGATGATCTCGACCGTCAAAAGCGATATGCGTGTGTTTCAGCAGTACCGAAACATTCATTATTATGCTCTTTTTTCTGCCAAGTGGAGGGTGAAATCACGACTCGAGTGCGTCTGAAGAATTGCACGCGATACACACAAAAGGATTTAGTTACAGCCCACCCGATCATAATTGAGATATGCAAAACTAAGATAAGCCCACGCAGTGCGCCTCCTCCCAAAGTAACTTATTAGCGATTCCAAATTGTAGCGAAATGTGGCTGATTAATGAGCACCCAGTGACACCACAATACCCAGCCCAGGTTGAACTGGGCCTGTATCTACATGTAAATGCAACTGTACACACGATACAGATCATGATGAGTGTATCATAATAGTTATGGTTTCTTTGGTAGGTCAGTTGAGGAACAAAAATTCATGTGCATAGCGTAATATTTTACACATTTTAAAACGCTGAATCAGCATTAATCGAGTTATGGATGATCCCACAGCTTTATACGGCCACTTGCTGATTAAAATACACTTCAAACACCTCCAAAACGTCCATAGACTATTTGCATATACATACGGCTAGTAGAGCAACAATAAATAAGACCCATGACTCGCGGAACTCTTAATTCTCACGCTCATAGAAAAAAGCGAAGAAATAACAAAGCGCAACGTCGGGGAAAAGCTGCTGGGTTTGCCTGGCTCCTAACCCATGGTAGTCAATCTTTCTGAAGCTCATTTGACGGATACGCTAATCGTATCCCTCCTTCCCTCATTTCGCCACACACTAACTAGCTATTAGTGCCAAAACCGGAACGAACAAACCCGCGTGTCGCGATTGTGCTTCTTTCTCTCCGCCTGCTCCGAGAGCTGCCACAAGCGCGCGTAAAACAAATGAACCGCTGACTCCCCTGCCGGTAGCTTGTGTGCGACGCCCGCCCTCCCCGGGCGGTACAAGAAGCTTTTACCTTCTGCCCACTGAAACAAATCATTACAAAATAGGCCTCCGGCAAACAAACGCAAGCCACCGGACTTTAATGGATGTATATATATACGCCGTAGTGGACACATAGTGCCCTCCCCCTTCCGACAAGCGGATGCCCACACGCCGAGGCAGGCGCAACAACGAGACCGGACCGGTGGTGGTTAACTGTGGAGAAAAACCAAGCCACAGTCATTAACCGAACGAACCCATTACCGGGCGCGGGCGCAGCCACGACGACGATGACCGCAAGCCTCAAGTAACGCCAACCGAAATCGTTCCTCCGTCTTGGGTATTTTCGTTGGTCCTTAGTGTGTGTGTTTTTTTTGCCGTTCTCTCCTCATTTTAACCACCACGCCACAGTCAAACCACGGTTGAGCTTTCTCTGTCAGGTTCCACACCATCCTCTGTCCCTTCTCTTCACGCGTGCAGCGTAGCTTACAGCGTCTTGATAAAATAAAGAAAGCTGTGTGCTGTAATAACGAAACAAAACAACAGAGAAAAAAAACTAGTGAACGAAATAATAAAAAGGAACGACACCGAAAACTTCTCGACTGAAAAGAAAAGAAAGCTATAGTGGAGTGGCGCGCAGCATAGCCGGTAGCATAATTTTCATAACAAGAGCACACACCACCGCGGTTCGAGAAAATGAATTAAAAAACCTCCACAGCATATGAAAAGAACGTAAATAGGGTGGAAATAGCGCGAGAAAGGAAGAAAAAACCATCCATCCATCCATCCGCAGAACAGAGGCCAGGCACCACCTTCTTCATCAGAGAAGGAACCGGGTAAAACAAGAGCGTACCTATAGCGCCACATAGATGAAGCTTCCAAGGAGCTGGCGGCGAGGCGTCCGCGCACGTCTAAAACCCCCGGAAGGCAGCGACAGCACTTCTCCCTTCTACTGCGGCGAGGTCTTCACTTCATAAGAAAGATATTATAATAAATTGCCCACACACACACACACAAGCAGCAATGCGCACTCGGGCCGGTTTGGTTCGAATGAAGAAATTATAAATATTAGTTAATTAGCGAAAGTAATTAGCAGGAGTGAATGGGAGAGGAGGCCGGAAGGGAGGGTTGGAGGAGGGCCTCGGCGCCGTAACATGAGACCGCTTCTTGTGGACGAATATCACAGCGGTAAAACAGATTAGGATGGATTGTTATTGGCAGCTCGTTTTTCTTCCCCAACAGTGCCTTTCTGGCGCTGAGGCGATTTTTTCACACCTTGCATGTTGAAAAAAACACTGAGCAGCGTCTTATCCATGCATTTGCTCAAAATCACTATTAATATTAATGTTTTTTCCTGTTTTTTGTGCAAAAAAGCGCAATAAAACGAAGAACTGCGGTCATTTGAAAACGTACAACCGTTAGCATTAATTTAGCAAACAACTCTTCCTAAAACTGTAACACACCTCAGGGGGGGGCCAGTCAACCCACCCCGTAAAGAGAGTGACGGGAGCTTACAATGAAGCCTCGGGGGAGAGCTGATGAAAAATGGCTTTACTTTTTCTCACCACACCCCATACACGATCAGGCGCGCCCAAAGAACGGGCGCACACTAGAAGACCGCCCGATCGCCGCTGGCTTCTCTCCTCCAAAGGGTCAATAGAAGCGTACTAAAGAACCTACGTTGGTCTGGAGGAAAAAGTTGCAATCTGCGGGAGGAAGAACGATGAAACGGGTGCCCACTTCGAAGGACGAATGAAAAATTATCATGTTCGGTTAATTACGTTGATTGATTAATTAGTATTTTAAATTGCTTCGACATCGCGACGCACGGGAACGTGTGGAAACAGGCGAACCCACCCCGCCGCTCGGACAATCCCATTTCGAAGGGGGGACGGAGTTTGCGCGGTGAAGCAACGCCGCCTAAGATTATGGGAAACGCGAGGCGAGAGAAAACGGGCTGCTAGTTCCATCGGCAAGAGCCACTCATCAAGAACGTCCGCACGTCGCCCAATAATACACCAGAATCGATCTCCTGCAGTGCTGTCAGAAAATCCCCAAAAGCCGATCCTCGTCGTGTGTCGTGGGGCTTGGAAAACTTTTCCCGCCAGCAGGAAGCCTTCCACTCTCGCGCAGGCTTCGAGTGGTATCATTGTAACGTGTCGGGCGGACCTCAATTTATCATGTGTAATTCCTCTTTCCGTCAATTTCATGTACTTGAGGCAGCATTACTTCGACTCCTGGCTCCTGTTTGAATACGATATGGAAAGAAAGAAATCAGGTTTTTAACCGATCGTTACAATCATCATTTACTATTTGCAGATTCTTTTTGCGAGAGAAATGGCACTGAATAGGGGAACTATTTGTTGGCGAAATACTAATTAAGTAGCGGCGCTAGGAACGGCATACGGCTAGTTCAAAGAAGTAAAGTTTACAAATGTGTAAAAGCTTTAGTTGCGAGTTCTACATTGGTTCATAACGTGGAAAAAAGTTATAGGACACTGACATAGTGAAGGTTTACTGTTTTATTCAATAGCATTGCCGTTCTTGAAGAGCTTAACGTGACCATTAACACTTCACAATTAATATAACCTACACAATTTAACCTGACGTACACTTAACAATCTTTACAAATACAAAAGTTACTGATGTCAGATTAATCAACTGAAAACTACAGAATCAGAGCTAGCTGTAGTCGATAAATGGAAGACAACTTAAAAACAGTGGAAACACAATCAAAATATGAATCTTAACATTAGCTGCTAAGGTCTGAGCTTTCTTGACCAATATTGCACCAATACTGTCTAGCAAGAAAATAACCTGTTTAAAAACACTCTAAAATCCGGTTTGAAGAGGAATCGTACAAAATAGGAAAGTTTTTACAGTACTATTGACAGAACTAAAGTACCTCATCATGTTCAAAACTGACTTTCGTTCTAGAATGATTCCAAGAACATCGTTTGCATTGCAATTGATCTTATCATTATTGCCATCATGGTCGAAGTTTAAAAAAGCATTAAGTCCGAAACAAGTCCGAACAACATAGCCAGGTGCTTTACTTCCATTTATAGTAAGGAGTGTTCTAATATTTAGTTGCTTTCATACTGACCTGGCCGCCTATATGAGTCCTCCACTATACTGGCCAGTGTAACATCGGTACAGGAATGAAAACCCGTAGAACGTACGCAATGCAGCGTGTGGCATCAATTTGCTCAACATTTCCATCTTGCCCTCGGAGGATAGAACATTTCGGCCGGTGAAGAACTTTGCGGTTCGACTGCGATCGCAAAATCACCGGTGGAGTTGGGTTGAAAATTGTGCTCCCCACCGGCCACGGAGAATACATGCGGCAAAGCCTTAGTACCTTAAACACTGACCGAACGATTTCTCTCCAGTGCGAAGGAGGGGAGATACGTTTTTTCCCGGTTGTCTTACCACTCTCCGTACCCGGCGATGGGATGGACGTGGACGCCACGAGCAGGCGAAATGTCCACATGATAAATGCGTTTCCGTCAAGTCTCATTTCTCACCGAGATTGCCACCAGTCCGCCACAGTCCCAACGCACACCCAACTACCGGTCGCATCGCGCATTTGTCGGGAAGGTCGTCGAATGGCAGCGGCGGCGGCGTTGCAGCAAGCCATCATCATAATAGCATCACCCGATGCCGGAATATGAATATGCCGCCCAACGAGAAACTGCCGCTGAGAGCCCTCTCTCTCTCCGTAACCTTCCAAATACTGCCCCCAACAGGGACGCGCCGGCAAGCGTGCTCCCCTCCCATCCTGCCTGCCTAGGAAGAGCATTTGTTTGTCAATCTTTGACCACTGCCACGGCCAGTGCCAACGGCAGCGGCGACACACGAAGCGTGAGACGAAATGAAGCGGCAAAAAGAAAACGACGGAAAAATCGACACGGTTCGCACGAGGCGCGATGAAGAAATATGTTGATTAGCGCGCCGCTCTAGGACACACACGCGCGGGTGTTTATGCGAAACGGTTCACCGGAGGTTACGACCGATCCTGCAGGGCTGTCTCCTCCCTCCTGCGCTTAATTAGCTACTGCGCCGACTATGTCCCTAATCAGCTTATGTGTGTGTGAGTGTGTCTGTGAGGTGGTGCGATGGCGAGAGCAGAAGAGCGACAACTTTCGACCATACGGATATCGTAACTTTGAGCCACTCTCGCCACCAGAGACCCCGCCTGGCCGTGACAGATAGCGGACTATTTATCATTCGCATCACGATTCACACCGTGCATGCAGCAAAACTGTAAGTAGCGCCTCTGTGTGGGAGAGCAGTGCTTCGCAGCCACACGCATCATCATTATTATTCATTACATATCCCGACCAGGGAGCTGCAATAATTTTAAATTCCTACATACTGCCGATAAAAAAACGATTCCGAATACGTTGTTTTACAGCACGACCAAACAAGCCGTTCTGCAAAAAAACACACCTCGATGCAAACCACCATCGAATAACCCCGACTCATCGAATCGGGCACCGGTAAATCTCCCGGTTGGTTTTAAGTTACGAGATAAACTATCACCGAATCCCGAAGTGAAGTAGTTGTACACGCTGCGGAACCTACGGTGGCACGAAAACATTATCGTCTTCAACGAATCTTACCAGACGTATCGGCCCGCCCTAAGGCATCCATCCAGCAGGAAACCACATTAACAAACGATCACGAACTCCGTCGTTTCGTCCGTTTTCTTCGCGCACGTTATCGAATTACGGTGCCCGGGTGTCTAGTTTCCAGTCGGGCAGGCTGACGAGAAGTGTGAACCGAGCATCAGGATTACCCCGAGGATCATCTCCATCCGTATATCGGTGGCTGGTTAAGTCGCGTCCGCGTGGGAAAACCACAAGAATGGATCTAACCCTGGTTGCGCAGGTAAGTTCTATCGCGCCGAGTAGAATATGAAAGCTATAAAAAAGCAGATCAAATATTATAATTTTCTAATGAGGGACAGTTTTACCCTCGGGATGCTGATGCCGCTCGCGATCGCACTCAGACGAAAGTTAATTTGACAGCAAGGTATTCTTGTGAGACCGCTTAACACCATCTGTTTATCACAGTCGTGCGATGCGTGCGATATCTTGTTGAAAATTAACGGATAGGATCGCTTGTTGAATTCATATAACGCAAAGAAAATAATTCACAAGAATATAAAAGTATATTACCCAACGAGACGTTATGAAAGTTATAAGAAGCTAGTTAGCATAGTTCAAGATAAACTCTTAGCGACATCCCGTTCTAGGGCAATATACTTTCCACGGCTACTTCCGTCTTTAAAAGCCAGACGCATTTTTAAAGGGAATTCTTACTCATCAGACTGCCCAAACCAATGACCTACGATCTGCGGGCTGTAGCGTCACACTTTGTAAAAGTAAAGGTCGTCTGTTTTGCACACAAAAAAATGATAATAAACGTGCCAGACTGCAACGCAAACAGCGCTATTATTGTTTTGTCCCGTTTCGCCCAACTCGGGTAGGGTGTGCGCTAAAGTTCCTGTATCGTTTTCTTTGCCAATACACCGGAGGCAGGGGGTCCGGGCAAACGACGTTCCTTTACATACTATTCAGGCATTGATTTTATGCTGCGGCAAGTGGCACGAGGGTGTGTAAACGTCTGTTTGTGTACTCAAACGAACGCGCACACACAATACACCGAGCAAGGGCGTCTAGAATTCATTCATCGGCCGGTCTGGCGTAATCCGCACCCCGCCAGTGATAGGTAGCGAATAGAGGCGAATTCGCCACAAACCAACCTCAACGGCGGGATTGGTGTATGTTTGCGCTTTTCAAAAAGGGCCCATCATCATCGACAGCGCCATTCGCGGCCTCAACATCGCCCAGCTTCCCAGGAGCAATTGGAGAATCCCGAACCTGTGCCACGGTGCTGCTTCTCTTCCCCTCGCCGGGGTCCGTCGACGTAATTCATTGAGAAAATCCATTCGGTCTGGCAGTGAAACGATCGATAAAGTCAACAATCGACTTGTGCCGGTACTACTTCTGTCGCGTACGCTACTCCAGCTCTCCTCCTCCTTCCACTGGCCTAGGCCCGAGGAAAGGGAAACGTGATCGATGAAAGGAAATCCAACACAGAAAGACAGCTGTTTGGCACATATTTCGCCTCGCCGAACGGGAGCAACAATCATTAGCAGTATTGACGTGAAATGTGCGTGCGTGTGTCGTTGCGTTATTTTAGAATGATTTCATGCAAAAAATAATAATGCTACATACCTCAGTGAAGCCAGCCTATGAAGTACGTAGGATGGTAGGTACAAACTCTGGTTGTTGAATATCGGGAAATTTATATCGATTGAGGCCGGTATTTTGTTGCTATGTTTCGGCAGGGGTGGCGGTTTGGTCCTTGGCTTCGGTAGGGACGGCGTTTTCGTGTTTGGTTTCGGCAGAGGCGGCCTTCTGGCGCTTAGATTCGTTAGCAGCGGCGGTTTGGTGCTAAGTTTCGGCAGGGGCGTCGCTCTGGCGCTTAGATTCGGCAGCGGCGGCTGCTCTAGCTGATAGCGCAAGATTGTATCCAGAAAATCATCCGGTTCGCTCATCTTGAGCACGTTTCGATCAGGCAAAAGGCCCGGTAGATCCTCAAAGCAAAGATAAAGCAATTTTTGGAAGAATTCCTCTTCTAAAAATGAGTTAGATTGTTTCAAAATCAGCTTATGACACCAGTTCGGCAGAAACTGTAAAAATTCAGTAGAAAATACGGGAGAAATTATATCAGCTCCATTATCCTTCACGGTAGTCAAAATATGAATATGCCACGCACCCATGTTGTCTTCAATTCTGAAACACGTCGATGGGCGCTGCGATTCATACATAATCGAGTATTATCCCAGAATGATCGACATTTGGAAGTTATTTTGACCGCTTGTTCAGCATCGAATCTCGCATCTCCCCACTGCTAAGGGTATCCACGATCGTATGGCGGATGCGTGTGGGAACGAAATTTACATTTATTTTAATAACAATACTTTTCCACCCAACAGCGAAACATGCATAACTCTCGCGAGCTCAATTGGAAATTCATGACCGCGATCACATTGATGATATGAGATAATTATTTCAAGCAGTTGCGTCATATAACCTTGAGCTTGTTTTTCTGCATTCTGATTTACCACGCGGCGATCCTCGTGAAGTTGAGTCGCTTTCTACGAAATTTGGTGCATTGATCAGCAGAACAATAATACAATTTCAAGGTTGGATTTCCTAATTAGTGTTAAGCGTATTTTAAATATGAAGACTATACATTTTCTAGGCAAACGCATGATAAGGATGATGAATATGGTAACATGTTTAAGCTGAGCAATGATTTTAGTAAAAAAAACGTGCTTAAAACTCTCGGTTCGTAATCTACTGCGCATTTGCGAAATGAACGGTCCCGAAATCGGTGGACACTTATCACACAAAACCCCATTACAAATTTGTAACCAACCAGCCATTAACTTACCTTTCGAACCGTTAGTGCAGGATTACAAAATTTTCAAGATGGCTTTGTAATGAAAGAATTACACGTGCACTGCTCCAATCACGCACTTTGCAAACAAAAAAGAACGATCGTGACCTTTTTCGCTATTGTCCTTCCACCACCGAAAGCGCCAGGTGTCATTTCCTTTGACAAGGCTCGCCATGCTATCACGCAGCGTGGAAGAAAGCGGTCGTAAAAGAAAAATTGCGCAGTGCGTATCCGCTCAATTATATACAACATTCTACGAATAGATTCATTTAATAGTAAATACTTCACCAACAATAGTGGGAATCTAACGCTCATGTAGTATATTTGATATTATTTCGTTAGTTTAAGAAACGTTTTCTACTCTTCGAGATAGCTTGAAAATCCTTGTTCAATAATTCTAGATCAATAGAAACAAAAGTGTTCCAATTTTGCAATGTACTGTATTGTCAGATCGCATCGCGGTAAACAATGCTTTTTGGTTGTCAATTGTGTATGTCCGTTTATTATCCTTTATGATAAACAAAGAATTTGTGTTATTGAATTTGTGGATGGTTAAAATCTATGCAATGACCCGTGCAGTGTTGGCTGTTTGCCTGTAATAGTTAGGCAAGGAAATTAATTAGTACCGCCATCGAAATAATATTGATATTTAGTGCATTTTGCAACAGTAGCGATAGAAGAAGCTGTGAAAGCGCTTCTTTAATGCTTACCCATTGGCTTTCAAGAAGCAATTGCTCGTAATATTTTATGGTTGTTGGTTGTTAAGCAAACGGTAGCGTACAGTTAAGGTTCAATACTAGTATGCTAACAATAACATTGCTCATCTTTACGTAGGCTACGAGAGCTTCTGTCCTGCCTGACATTTTACGGAAAGCGCTTGTGATAATTGAGTTTTTTTTTGTTAAACGAGGTACGCCAGCGTTCATTTCAAGCTCAAATGGCTAAACACAAACGACTATATAACGCAATTCCTTCAATGTTATTTTGCTTCTAGCGAAAATGGTCACTCATTTGACTTGACTGCCCACCATGAGGATTGGAGAGATCCGGTGCACAAATAAAGCTCATCAGTGCGTCTCAGCATTTTCGGAATTTTCAACGCAGACGATTGGCACACCGGCCCCGGGGGTGGGTTGATTGAGCAAGGCGCATGACATGCAGTAACGTAAAACCAAGTCAGCGTTAATTTAATCAGTGGCGATGAGACAATTTTCGCATTGTTGCAAGAAGCTGACCGGGGCGGAACGCTGGCCCACAATCAACAGCCTGCCGCTGCATCGTGGGCCAGCAAACAAAGATGAAGAAAATGAAGCCAAGCAGCGCAAAATCAGATGAATTCAGACCGCTGCTGCTCCTTCGCTGAGAGGGCGGATGATGCCGTATAGTTTGGCGTTTGCGTGAAGAACAGCGTAAGCGATACCAATTTTCCAATTATTTGTCACATTCACTTCACGGGCCAGCCCCCGGCCGACGGACGACTTCGGATGGGCAAATCAGCGAACAAGAGAGGCGATCCCACGGCGGTTCTGAACTCGGTGGGTCAATTCTCTTTCACCGGCGACGACGACGACGACGACGAGATTGGTGAGAAGATTTTTGCAGTGTTTGCACATTTCCTTATGCGCGGACGTATGACTATAAACGAATGGAGCACTGAAAGCGGAGACTGCAAGCCCATCTCAATCGGGAGAGTGCCGTGGATTGGGTAAACTGGATGAATTGGTCAGCCGGTGTACCGATTTTTCGCTAGTCGCGTTCAGATCCGGGTAGCAATTACGCGATATAAAATGGTATGCTGTCTTGTGCGATCCTTCTTTTCTGTTTTTTTATAGCTATTTGTAATTATCTTTAAAGACATTTCCTTGAAACAATAATTGCCCACTGCTAAACATTCAAAAGAGATTGTTTAATCTTGAGAGAACTAAATTTTACATGTTTCTTACTTTCCCAGTTCAATGTATCGTTATTAACATGCTGGATGGAAATGTCTTTTCGCATGTGAACCCGTCCGCTAATCTTATTATTCACAGGGAAGTTTGCTTTTCCGCTGGAAACCGGTTCTTATCGCCACCTGTACTTTTTAATTTCGATGACTCGTCCAAAACGGCGTAAAGCGATGAATTTTTTTTCACTCGCTTCTGCTTTGATTTCCGAGAACCCCTTTTTAAAGGTCCTTTTCGTCCTTTTTTCTTCGCATATTCTCTTTCGCTCGTAGTGCCAGCCGGACGGGCGCGCTGGGTTGC
Organism: Anopheles cracens; assembly: GCA_002091845.1. Taxonomy (NCBI): domain Eukaryota; kingdom Metazoa; phylum Arthropoda; class Insecta; order Diptera; family Culicidae; genus Anopheles; species Anopheles cracens. The sequence goes on from KZ070260.1 coordinate 13,298, forward strand.
CCGATTCGCTGCGAGCACAGCCCGCATGCGAAGGTGGAGATATATCCTTGGGACTGGAGAGAAGAAACCGATTGGAAAGGAAGAGGGCCAAAACGCTAGAAGTGTCCTGTGTGCGGTGCGGGAATGGTTGACATACGAATTTTCGAAAAAACAAAATCGATCTGGACTTCTGCGTTGCTCCGATGCTCCCGAGAAAACCCCCGTCCTTGATGAGTTTTCCTTATGCGTGTGGGTGATGGGACTAAATTCACGTGTGGAATCGGGAACATATTGTTCTGTCCTTCTTACCTGAACTAGAACACATTTGTTCTAAGAAGAGGTGTGTTTCAGATCCCTAATCGGGCGACACATTATACCGCACGGAAAGATATTTAATTAATTATCTTGCGGGCCAAACTTGGCAAGACACCATGACGCTGTCCTGTTGAGATCGCTTCGAGCCCCCTGAAACTAGAAGGACACATCCTGGCAAGACCTTGCAGGTTCAGTGTTGGTAAGAAAAGAAAATCTCGACACAGCAATGAAAGCCCTTCAGGAGATCGTTCGCTACCTTCCTTCGGCACCTTCCCACCTTCACCGGCCCAACGCCATGCGTCCGGCCAGCCAGTGTGCAGCAATTTTTTACGGCATTCGCTTTTCGATGGCTCTTGGCAGGAAGATTGTTTTCCCCTAGCGCTTGCCAACGAGCATTGCTGCTTGCCTGTGAAACTATCCCGGCTCGGTGCGGGGAGGGATTTTTTTCTCGCTCGTTCTACTGCTTGTCTCACACCGAATTTGTGGTGATCGCTGAATTTTGTTCCACGAAGATTTGTTCCTTGCCATCCTCTCACGCTTCGGCTGCATGATCGCGCAGGCGGATGCTTCGAGTGATATCGGGGGAGGGTGGTGTGGGGTGACGTGCCGATGCCGAACGATGGTAGCAATTATTTGAAACCTAATATTTCCAAGAACCATAGGCTTCCTTTTGTGCAAGATTTCTGCGTGCACCACCGGCAACACACACCGGTGCGTTTTTTTTTTCGTTCAGTTCCTTCATTCACCGGGTATATAGTTCCGAAGGCTGGTTAGTATGATTTATGTGGACACGAAGCGTGCGTCGTCTGTTTGTATTCTATGTCAAATCTTCCTGTACCGATTTACGTACGTTTGTCTTTACTACTGCGATAATAATAATTTGCCATTTTTTATGTACTCTTTTAGATGATCGATTGCTGACGATTGCTTTGCGAATGTTTATGGACACGGTGCAAATTTTCTTCGGCACGCCACCTCGATCACGCAGGCACCAACTTGCTGGAGTGCCACATATTTCAGGGATTGTTTATTGTTGTTCTGATCATACGAGATAATACTCGTGATAGATAGATACAATTACAGCACATTAACGAAATCGTTTCACGAATAGCAGCTTTCCACTAAATATTTAGCAAACCCAGTAGGATTTCGGTCGTTATTAACTCACCACGATCGGCTTACTGACACCGCCACCACTGCTTGCCACTCATATTAAATGTTGTTCCCATTCCGTTCTCAACCCCGTCCCCGTCTAATACGATCCCTTGATTATTGCGGGGTAAATTGTTTGCGAAACACCGCCGAAAAGACCGCCTTCCTTTCGGGTGAGGCACCGTCAGACCCTAGGGAGTAAGTAGGGAGGAGTAGTGGGCACGGAACGGTGGTGGAACGATGCAGTGCTGCAAATTTCATGTTGACGACGGTACTGGTAGCTTGATTGGTTGTGCTGAAGGACCGTAATCATGGTGCAATTAATTTCCCTACGCTTAATTACATGTTCCGGACCCGGGCGATGGTCCTGCCTTCGATCGGTTGACAACTTGTTACGGTTGATTGCATTGTGGTGTGTTGCCGCTCGCCTTGCCAATTCGGGTCACTGCCGGCCCCCGCGCGACGCAAGCAAGTCTCTTTCAAAAAGGGTGACTTGTATGTCCCTGCTTCTTACTGCATGTGGTTCGTAGCTCTGCGGAACCAATTGGATGGATTGGATGGTCCCATTCTCGGTTCATTTGGTTAAAATTTCATGTTGAAAACTTGGAATGCAAAGGCTCAACCCGGCGATATGAGCTCCCGGGTGAGATCCCATCACGAAGAACACACAAACATTCATATTCTATCGATCGTGCCCTCCCCTCTCGTTCTCAATCTCTCTCACCGTCGAGAAAGATTAGAAGTGGGCGTTCAAACAGAAGAAAAGGTTCTAGAAATATTATTGTAATTACTCCGGAACCACTACTGCTGATCTCGTTTGCTTGATGTTATCATCGAACCGACATTAGTTCAACCGCAGCAGCGCCCTCTTGCACGGATTGCACCCTCAAATCTCCGTCTAGCGTCCTTGGTACGGCCGTTGAGTAATCACGTTTGCTACGGGGGAAAAAATTAAAACACACACACAATGCACGCTTGATTGACGCGTTACGCCCCCGAAATGGTCCAGGGTTTTGAAGTAGAGTAATTTTCATATTCCCAGCCCTTCGGCCCAGGATATTCTCAGGAATCCCGGCAGCGGGTCGCATTTGGGGAAGGTTTTCTGCTTGTTGTTGTAAACTAAACGATTGCGCTTCAGTCGTTCAGTTCCTTCATTCACCGGGTATATAGTTCCGAAGGCTGGTTAGTATGATTTATGTGGACACGAAGCGTGCGTCGTATTTCATTCATCAATAGAAGCATAAGCCTCCGCTTTTCAAAAAGTCGCTTATATGTGGGTTGCTTTTTAACTGACCATGACCCAGAGTGTTATCTTTGTTCTGGATCTAGAGCCTAGAAATTTTCTTCGGCACGCCACCTCGATCACGCAGGCACCAACTTGCTGGAGTGCCACATATTTCAGGGATTGGATGAAATAG
>KZ070260.1:68490-94287 GCA_002091845.1 Anopheles cracens
AAATACTTTGAATAACCTACACTTATGACTCGTGTGTACTAAGTGATTGTTTATAAGTAATAAAACATGAAAGCATCAACCTTTTATTTGAATGGATATCTGAGAGTATTTGCAAAGTGGATAAATCAAAATTATTACAAAATCCGATCTATTCAATTAATCACTTAGGGACATCCTATGAGGGCTCAAAACTCTCAATAAGTAAGGCCTTACTTTGGCAACCGATAGAACAAGGGAGCTGCATTGGAAAAAAAGAGAAGATAATTATATTTTTTGGCTGGTGTTAGGGTCATTAAGCTGCATCCTGTTAAATATGTGGCATTATATTGAGCGTTACGTTTCGACCGCATCTCAAGCGCTTAGAAAATAAGTAACGTTAAGTCAATATTGTAATAAATAAACTCTCTTTTAACTCAACCACGGACCGAGTAAGGTGACAATCCGGAAGATCCGAAACACGCGTAACCCCCAAAAATATAATAATAGTTTTTTTTAATTCTTATTAGATTTATTCCTTTTCATTTAATATTAACGTTTTCACTCAAATTACTATATGAAATGTTTGGTTTAAGTTTCTTTATATTTTTTATGTTTTATGTAAATGTTTAATTAATCGTGTTTATGAAATCCCATATTTGTTATTGTTCTTATGATTGTGTATTTAAGAGAAACTGCAATCAATCCAGCTTGTATGCTCCAACTCAGCTCAGCAAGTTCTTGATGCGACATTGAATCTCCCTCCCAAGTACCGGCACGCATTGACTTTTCCAATCTTGTCAAATCGATCGTGAAAAATCGCGGAAACCCCCATTCTCTTGAACGCGATTCCGTTCGCAATCGATACCACCATCGTTCCACCAGTCGCGCTCGCAACCTAGAGCAGCAGCAGCAGCAGATGGGCAATTTTTCGGTCGTTTCAATTTTCCACTTTTGCCGAGGCACTTTTTACGAGTCGAAAAATGTTTATTACTGCATTTCTCCGCAAATTACTTCCTTCCATTGGAAATAAGCAATCAAATTTATTCATTTTTATGTTTTCAACCATCGTTCGTAGCGCGCGACGCCACCCATTCGCAGTTGCCAATCATTAAAAAGTGAATGAATTTTCTGAAATGACAACTAAAACTAAACTAAAACAACTGACCACTAAAAAACAATTCATTTGTTAGAAATGATAAGCGCCATTTGATGTACGTAAATATTAACCACGCGTTCTAATTATCGTATTGATCGTATTGAATCCAGGTTTGGACAAACTGCTGGCTGCGACCGCCAAATGGTTTTTCCGTGTTTTTTTTGTTGCTATTTAAAAAATCTTTTTTCACCATTTTGTAGAACTAGAATGTGCTATTTTCAAGAAATGCCACACTACACAATATTCTTAGGCTATAACCTTAAGATTAAGCCAACCAACATAAGCCACATAAGAGCCAACCAAATAACCAACATAAGAACCAAAAAATGCTTGTTTTTATCTTCTTTTTTTTATTATTCTTATTATTATTGCCATTATTGATAATATTATTTGGGGCGACCAGGTTCTTTTGCATATTTTGCATATTATTCAGACATTACCAAGTTTAGTTTTAGATTATAATTGCATTTTATAATTATAGTTTACTTCATTATTATGCTTGAAATTTTAATTAAATTAAGTAGCTGTAAAGTACACTACATAACCTTGCCTTAACTATCGTTTTTTATATCCCCAAGAAATGTCCGAACATATAGCTCAGAAAACAGGCCAGCTTCACTGGTATGAAATTTTTATTTCTTGTAAATATTTATTATTATTTGTCGCCCTTTTGTCGAAAAGTTTGCCGACCCCTGATCTGCACTTCATAATGTACATAATCACATGTCAGCAATGCAAAGAGATTTGTGAGGCTAATTATAAAAAAGTTATAATATTTTTTACATTTTATTCCGTAAATTTCTTTTCAATTGTTTCGTGACGATTTTTTTTACAAATCAATCAGCCAAATTCCTTTGAAAAATGCAATCTAAATGAATGCAATTATAATGCCTACCATTATAATGCCTATTATCATGTTTCACACCTAATCAAAGTATTGCTTACATTCTTTATCACATTGCTTAGCTCCAAAGTCGTATATTTTTTTAATTCTGTAAACTGTAAACTGTTTTAGCGAAATGAATGAAAAAAAAAATATTTATAGCATATTTGTATTGTTCAAACAAATATGCATGCGTTCGCCATAAAAAAATGAAAACTTTTTTCGCTCACCAAATGCAATGCACTAAACGGTGTGTGTCTGCGTGTGCATATGCGTGAATTGACAAACAATAGGCTCACGAAGCGAGCGTCAAACAAGCAAAACTTGATGCGGAAAATATATCTATATCTATACATATTACATCGCAACAATGGCGTCCCGTTTCGGTATGGTATTTCTCACCCGACAGCGCACCGTCATTGTGCGATTAGACTTATTCGGCAAATTTCCCAGAAAATTTCTCATCCTGTAGATTAGCCGGCTGCTACGTGCAGGCCTCCCCGTCCATCCCCCACTGGTGTCATCCTCGACACCAGCTGCATTCAGGCTCCCTTCCGGCGTTGCCTGTTTGCTGGTGTTTTTGCCAGTATTTCATCAAGGCGCGAGTTGCAATCCACGCCTGCTACGCCCGAACTCATTACTCTTAATGCCTCGGGCAATGAATTCTGACGGGTGGCTGCTATCGGAAAACCCACCATCAGTGACACCGCACGTCATTGCACGCTCGTTCTCCGCCATCGTGCCGGTGGCATCCAGCAGCGTCATTCAATTGACAGCACGCCTGCGTTCACCGCTGCACTCAGGTGCATTTTAATTTTCACCTAGTTGCATCGAGCCCGGTGGTGCCGCTGAACGCCCAACCGTCCCCTTAAACGGTGAACTAATCAACGAGGAGTGAAAAAGCGACACGAACAAAACGTTGACGTGCGTCCTGCACGCGGAACAAGTGATGGCAGAAGCGGCAAAAAAGCAACAACAACAGCAGTGCAGTCAAAAATGATGCGACCAGCCATCTGGAAACGGGGAAGCGTTGGAAGCGGAGTGCAGTAAGAAATAGGCTAAAATATCACGAGGAATAATACAAAAAAATATGAAAACAAAACATGGATCACGAGCGAGAGAGAGAGAGAAAACTTTTGCAACAGAAACAAAACAAAAAAGTAGAATATCATACCTTTGCTTTCGGTGTGCAGTGATTTTAAATAAGCAAAAAATAAACAAGCGTAAGGTGCATAAAAAATGAAACATTTTGTTTTTTGTATTGCTGCAACAACAAAAACCATCCAAAACGTGGAAAATAAACACAAAACACGAATAAATCTAGCTTGGGCAACGGCAGAAACAAACACACAAACACACACAAACAAATGCGACTAAATAGAGGAACGGTGATGCGAATTTGCATTTATACTCGACTGTGCATGCTGCAGAATAATTTCGCTTTTCTCATTTACTTAAAAACATTTTTAAACGTTTTTCCATTTCCATACGCCCCGGCCCTTTCCGATTGCCATGGCTTGCTATATCGACGTTGTGCAAGCGGCGTGTGCTGCCAGTAATGAGCCTGCCGTTCTGCCGGTATGGGAAGGCGCGGATCATAACAGTTCCGATGAATGGTGACGAAACGAGTGCTAAGTTGCACTTTGGGATCGAATGGAGGTGCATCTGCTGCATGGGAGAGTGTTGTTGCTCGTGTTATTTCGAGTTATTTGCTGAATCCGATCTGCTGATGAATGTTTTCTGAGGATTTTATTTAAAGTTTTATCATCACTTGTAATATTATTTTTTTCTTTTCATCCCATTTAACAGCTTCCACCGTTTATAGGAGGCGTTGGTTAATAAAAAAAAAATCTAATTTTAAGAATCTTTTCGTTCGGATACATAAAAACTAGAGAACGACATACTCAAAATCCAACCATTCCCTTTTATTACCACTCATTAGCATGAGTAATAGACATTGACTTAAAAAGAAGTGCTATAAACATACTTATACATTAACTTTAAAACAAGTAACTTCGGCGAAGCTCTAAATCTCTTCTGAAGTAGACAAATTTGAACTCTATGGTGCTTATATTAAAGCAGTACAAACATGTAAGGGGATAGTTGATACTTGCGAAATAGAAAATCATTGAACGGAAGAACTCTGCTATGACGAGAGTTTATGGAAACCAATATTATCCCAGGCTCTCTTCCTCCATAGCTAAGGCGATGTAAAAGTTACCTCTGGATCTTGCCTGATCTTTTGGCCTTGCTTTTGGCCTGGATTCGAATTGAGCCATTTAATCAATTCAGTCAATATAGAGTTATAACTGGTATAAACCTCGTATTTTGATGCGACAGATGTCAAGAGGTTGTCAGTGACGAGAATACAGAAGCACTCTTTTTACTTGGATCGATAAGCAAGATAGATGGAATTAACCGATGGCTATAAAAAAAGCTCCCCACGTCTCATTATTATACATCTTCGTCATTCTTTACAGTCTTGGTGATATTCGGTCTTTTCGTAATCTAACTGCTCAATCCTTGATCAGGACGTGGACGTTCTCAAATTTGGTGTTGAATCTAAATCAATTTTACTTGGGATCGGTCGATCTATTGGAATATATCGATCTATTGTCAGAACATGTTTGGTAGCATATGTAAAGGGAGCCGAAATCTACTTCCACATACTCAAGAACAAAGACTCCAGTATCATTGCTATCGAATTTGGGGAATGTCTCCAAAATACACCCGGTAAAATCAGTTAACTCGATCGCTTCAGAAAGGTCACCGTGGTCATCATTTGGCATTCGAGATAATGGCATTTGCACTCGAGATAATAGGGCCTATCATGAAACTCAAACGGAAGAACCTACCGGAAAACGCGAATTTTCAGTGCACTGTAGTTTCAAACATAATGCAAAACTAAAAACCAAATATGAATTTTATCATGGCTAAGCATTCTATCAACCTGTTCCCATTCACTCAAGTTGGTTAAAAATACCTAACATCAATTAATTTCCATTTTAATGTGTAGGTTTTGTTTGTGATTTTTCCGTTTGAGTTTCATATTCGGCCCTAAAGGCTTTTGTGCATTCGAATAAAATCGTTTGAAATATTAGAATGAAACATAGTAAAACCAATGAAATACAGTAATAAAGTAAGTAAAATATAGCGTTTACAAACTAGCTCGAAACTTTGAATATAGCTTGATCTTTTATATTTGACGAAACGGCCACCCTGCGTGCTGTCATCAGCTTCGTCAAAAACGTCACAGCTTTAGATTCATTTCTCATCTTTAGTAATACCCTCAAGGCGCTGTGGGAGATTTGTAAGAACCAAAAGCTGTAAACTGGTCCCATTTTTTAAATCCCCAATAGAGTACATATCTCGTGCAAGAGAACGACCACGGTAGATCTCTGTACCAAAAAGACGTTAGCGAAGTGCTCACCTGTTCATCTCAATCTGTTTTTCTCCAAGAAAGTCTATACATGTCTCTACAACGTTGCATCTTGGTCGACTATGGTATTCCATTTCACCTCAGGTGTCTATGACTCCATGTGTCCTTGTGGAAACTGTTGTTGGTCCTTGTGGAAACTGTCCTCAGAATATCGACTATCTGCTATGCACTGGCCGGTGTACCAAACGTTTATTACGATCTAAACTCTATACATATGCACATCACTCCTACCATCACATCAATCAATACGTAATACATCGTATCTCTTTACTTCTCCTTAAGAGCCTAATAAAAACCAAGCTTAACAAGATAATACCAGATGTTCAAATTGCATCGTAATCGGTAGTATAGTTTTACCTTTTACTCCTAGTTTGAGTACTCATTGAAGGCAGATTTTTAAGGAAAGGTATATGGTTAGTTTCATCATTCATTTCTCAGCAACTGTTGCAATTTTCTTGTTCTTGTGTCCAAGTACATCATTTGCATCTTGAGCATGACGTGCAACGAAACCAATCTTCCGACTGCACCGATTTAAACAACTGTCCATCGAATGCATCCGTTCGGCGTGTAACGCAACCCACTGCATGCATATGCCAGCGGCGTGCAACGGTTACGGCTGCAAGAAAAACAAGTTCCATTCTTCACACATCCTTCTTGCATTTGCATCGCTGCACTTTTTCAATTTCGAAACTGCACCACGCTTATCATCGGATTACAATCAGCTGGAGCCCTCTGCACTGGAAGCTTCCTGATTAATGAGCCCATCTTTCCTGTTTCTGGTAATTACGGTCCGGTTTGAACCGCCGTCGTCGTTTTGATCGGGACACGCGAAAACTAGCGGTCGCTCGCACGGGCAAGACAGGCCCTCCAAAATGAGTAGGATGATGCACGAAACGTTCCACTGGTCAGTCGGCAGCCTCCGTTTAACGCAACCGTAAAAGGAAAGGGTCGAAATAAGCTTGTTTTTTCCTGAACGAAGAAAATACAGGAGGTACGGATATTCGGTGAGTTTTCTTTAACCCGTCTGTTCGCGACATCGCGGTACTACGATCCGCGTCCTGCTCCTCGCGAACGCTCCCTATCGAAGCGAAGGATCGTGTGAACAATTGGTTTCCTCGCGCACCGGATTGAGCTTCCTACTTTGAGGTGAGGCTGAGGAAAGAAAAGAAAAAAACAACCTCACGAGCGTAACCTGATATCCGGTTACCAATGCTTGAATCATACACGAGCTAGTCGCACATTTGAATACGCCGCGGCACGACCCCTTTCGCGTTTCTTCGCTCGCGTTCCTGCGAAAGCGAAAACTCCGAGAGGGAAAATCACGCAACAGGCGAACCCGGGGTCATGTTCCGGGTCGGATCAACCAAGCAAAACTAACGCGACGGACTGGTTCGTCCTGCCCGCGATGGCGACGCGATCGTGACCAGTTGCTTATGCTTCTTACGTGGCGTTTCGAGAAATAAATCACACACACACACACACGCACCAAGCCCGCGTCCGAGGGCGTCTTCGGGTGTCCAGTTACCTCCATCCAGGTGTAGCGTCGCGGAAATACTTTCCCTGCGCTTTTTTTCCCCCAAAACCCACCGAACCGCGAACCTTTCTCTGGCACAGCGCGTTTAAGACGTTTTGCCGAAGAAACGGAACCGGGAGGTACACCGGGAAAGGGGCCTGCACCTCGGCAGCTTCCCGGGTTCGGCCGTCAAACGCGAACACAATGCCAACCAGTGACGCTAATTGGCGCGTCCCAGATTTCCGGACCCAAATTATGCAATTAAATGTTCACCCGGTTCTGGAGCAGCGTGCAGCGCCAGCAGTCGGCAGCTGCACTTTTATGCACGGAACTTCTCCAGGGCTTCCGGTGGGTATCTGGGTTGGGCTGTCTCAAGCAACCTTCCACCCCGAGTGAAACATGAAAAGAACCGGCGGAGGAGCTGGTCAAAATGTCAAAACAATTTCCCCTTCCTGCCCGTGTATCGCGTGCACCCGTTCTAGCACGCACAATCGTTTTAGAATTCGTCGCACCTTTCACTGTCCATTGGACTACTTTCTCCGCGAAAGGTCCTTGATCGGAAGTGCTTCAAACTTTTGAGCTGTATACAGGTCACTGGAGGTTACGCGCAGGATAAATGCATGGGAATCTGACTTTTCCCGGAGCGTTTCGTACGTTTTGGTTTTTGGTTAACCCAGCCTGTTGTGGCCATCGATCATGCATAATAACGATCATAACTAATCTGAGGCGTTTCACAGTGTGTTGTTCCAATATTGGGTTTTGGAAAAGGCACCATCAAAGACGTAAGGTATGTCTACCTTTTCTGCTACAAACTCTTTATTGTGTGTTTCAAACACATGATATTGAAGCATTTGTATTGAACATTACATTTTCACAGCTTTTATGACTTCATGCTTAAACTTACTCACTCACTCTGACACGTATAATCTAACCGAGTTTACAATGACCTATTTTGAAGTCTTTTTTAATTTTTACTCTAAAAGTAACCAGTAGCATAATCTGTGATTCATATTTCTTATTGGCAGTTATTTTTGGCTATACTTGAGCCGAGTATGGATGTCAAATACGAGAGGACGATCAAGATGATATCGGATCTGGACCAAAAAACTTCTATTTAGCTAAACCGTATAAGCTTTTGTTATAAATTCAATTGATGTTGAGTTTTACTTAATTTTACAGGCTTCTAAATTAGATAGGACTCAAAGCCTCCTGAATGTTGTTTTCAAAGGCTCTCCGATTTAACAGGTTCTACTGGTAGTACAAGGGATGACCCCACGCTTTAGGCGAGTGATGATGTATGGCAAACCAGGAAGGATTGGAATGCTCAGGATAATCCGGGTCACAATGTTGGAGAGCATCTAGACGCGAAACTCGCAAAATTCAACAAAATCTGGATATTGTCTATGGTTCGATCGGTACAGTAAGCCTGCCCTGTTCCAAGCCATCTTAACTATCAAAAAGAATAAGTAAATTCGATCAAAAATAAACCTTTACATGCACCCCTCTCCTATGTTATACAAAATTTTATCTCCCCTCACGTCTTCATAGCGCAACATCCTCAAGTAGAGCCTGGCTGGCTATTTCTGGGGTTCCTTTATTTTATTATACTTAGTAGCTTAGTAGCTTGAAAACCAGCTGTGATTGTAACACATAACTTGTGGTGCGATAGGCCATGCACTATGCACCTGGCTCATACAAACGCTCGAAAATGTCAATCTATTTGGGCCAAAAGTCAGCTCCGACAACTTGGTTTCATTTTCGTGTTAATTGTTTTAGAACTAATTATGGACAATACGATCAACTGCAACTCGTTGGTCGTGAACTGAATGCCTTGGGTTTGTGTCACTTAAATATACCTACAATTGTTTCCGTTCTGTTTGCTAATATTTGTCGGTTTGAACAATTTTCCATGCATTTCAATTTATATGAATTATATGAATTAGTCTAATTTGTGGATACCTTTTTGATCCGACGTATCTATACCAATATATAATAATAAAATATTGTTGTGTGATACCTATTATAACTATCAATCTGAACAATTCGGAAGTAATTTCAATGACAAACTAGCCTCAACGACCTTTCTATAACTCATTGAAAAGTTGTATAATTCTTGCACCATGAACCGTTCGGCCGAGGGTGTGTTAGGGTCGTTCTACTGCGAGTACTCTGTACCCGGCTGCCTTCCGTGCGTTGCTTGCTTGTTTTTCCTAATCACAACTGAGAACTTTCCCATCGAAGGAACATTTTCCACACCGTTAGCCGTTCGCGGGGTGTTCCCTCTCACCCTGCGATCCGCACCGCTGCGTGTAGCAATAAATAATCGGCAAACGATCGTCGTCGGTACGCGGACGGTACGGTTATTAATAAATTATCACTTTCACCGTGCGCGTAGCGGCATCTGTTGAAAGTCACTTCCGAAAGGATTCCGTTTGCTCACGGTAGCTGAAGCAGGGAAATGGCCGTAAGGAAGCGGGATCGAGCAATCGTCCCGGTGCGCCGCCTAATTGAAATTTAAATTTCACACTCCTCGAGACGCTGCCGGCTCACAGGACGGTGGACGATCCCATTACAAGGCTGGCAATCGATTGCTTTATCGTTAAGCACCACCGGTAATGGTGGTGGTGGTGGTGGTGGCGATGTCCTCACAAACGCGCGGAGAAGATTTAGTGCAGTTGGCATCCCTATTTTTCTTATGATGTTTATGATTCTTTCGATTTTTCCCTTTCCGTTTCGCGGCGTTATTTTTTTTTTCTTCGCACACACCGTGGGTCCAAACTTGCGAGATAGTTTCCACCGCGACTCCTTGGGATGGGCCGCCGGGAGGGACGATTTATGGATGGGTAAGTTTTCGCTCATAATTCACCACACATAAAAAGGGCACACGGCGAGCGCAGGCAGGCTTTGTTTGTTTAGTTCATCGTTTTCCCCGTACGAGCTTGCGTACGAGTGTGTTTGCATGTGTATGGTTCGGTGTCGTTGTTTTTTTGCTCTTTCCTTTCTTAACTCGCCGTGCCGCGCCTTGCGCTCGGCGCGATCGCGCTTTTCGCCAAAACAGGGTACTTTATTTATGGTTCCAGTTTTGCCCAAGATGCCTCACGCGACGCGAAAGAAAATGACTTTTCTATTGGGTTCCCCTTTCTATGGCAGATCGGGGCTAAAAACAATAACGGACGCTACAGAATTACAATTAAGAAGTGATTAAAATGACGCTAGTGTGGAAATAAATTAATTGCGTCCCTTGCTTGTGGCATTGCGATGCGTCGATCGGTGAAAAAAAACTAATATAAATATGGCTTTAGTCAGCATTGAGCTTTGTAAGTATGACACAAATGCATTTAAGATGGCAGTTACGGTTTGTTTATTAATTTTACCGCACAATTAACATTTACACACTGCATCTACTGTTTTAAAATATAAAAAGAGCGAATTATTAATTATACAGACATTGCTGCAACTGTTATCATTCGTTTGTGCAAGGAAACTAATTTCAAGACAAATGAAACGAAGTAGTGAAGTGAGAACTCGCCCGTCGCCACTCCTAAAGAAAAACTTAACTAATTTGCATTTCGAACAGAATGCGGATAAGAATTACTTTTTTCTTTTATTTTAAGAATAAATTTGTATTAAAAAGACATAATGAATGAGAAACACAAGCTTCTTCGATTTCTTGAAAATAGCGTTAAAGGGATCAAAGAAAAGGATTTGTTCGTTAAAATATTTCGCAAACTTTGTGTAACTGATAAGTATGGATCTGGAAAAATAAGGGAAAGTGAAGCAGTAAAGTTGGAATATCAGCGTATCAATCGTTTTTATGCTTTTCGATATCAGTCAGTTTGCGCTTTAATACATCTCTTTCAAGGTAAGTTATGCATTTATAATTATTCTAAAGACCTCTTTCATATTATTTTTCCTTCGTATAAATTTGTATTTGCATTGCACGGTAATTTGTATTGTATTTTCATTGAATAAAAATATTATTATAAATTTTATAAATAGTTTTGTGTTACAACTTAGAGTAATTTCATTAACACTTCTTCAAATGGACGAGTAGATAGAGATATTGTATTATTATGGCTAAACATAGCAAGTGCTAAAGAGTTCGCCCAGAGCGATGGCGAATTTTTAATTGAAGAAATAAAATAAACTGAAAAGAAATTAAAAAAATGCATATTTTTTCTGCAAAATTCATATACGTTTTATGTCTATATGTGCGAAAGGACTAAAACGTTTTTTAGTCTAAAGCGTTTTAACTTTAAGCAAATGCAAATGTTCGCAAGGTTTGTCTACTGAATTCACCCCTTAACCACATTACATGCCCCAATGTGAAAGTAAGTTTGGTGATGTTTGGTAAGTAAGTTTAAAGCAAAATCTGACCCTCTACAACTACAACACTACTACAAAGATATTAAGTACGTATTGGAGCACTAGTCGACGCTTTGTTGTTAGCTGTTTCTTATCTTTTTTGCTGCCATACTGTATGAGTGAATGTTTTCTTTGTGAGATTGAAGTCAGGTTTTATAGGTCTTTATTGCTAATTATGTTCTAATAAAAGGAATTGTAGTTATGTTTATGTAACTGTTTCCGTGTCTATTCTTTGAGTTTCTGTTGTTTTCTGCCCCGAATGTTGTTAAATGCTAAACGTTCGATTGTTTGGACTAAGGTTTGATAGCTTGGAATTCAGCATATTATTCAGGCATATTATATTTTACTTCAAGCTCTTGATTTATTTTATTTATAATGGCAAAATTAAATCGGATCTTTTTTCTTTACCCGTTACAATAAACTAATAATTTTCGATGTCTTTTAAGATATTTTATTGTATTGCTGCGTATTCCAAATACAATTTTGTGTATTGTTAGTTGAGTTTTTCGCATCTAGAAATGAAACATGCATAGTCGTTTGCGTAGGTAAGTTAGAAAACAGCATTTATTAAAATTACTAACTTTAATCTACATTTCAAATACTATACGTTGCTTTATATGTTCAAAGACGATAGTTCATCAAAAGATGTTCATTTTTAAATTACTGGTTTTGTTGATTGCTGTATTTTATTATCTACTTAAATATGGTAATTGTGTCCCAGTTGCGACTGATACATAGTTATAAAACAATAACCATTGAAAACGTTTTCAAATGGTGTTTAGTTTTAGTATAGCTTATATGCTTTTTTGCTGTCTACTTCATAATTCATATCTCTTCTTTGTCATTATCGTTCACTAGAACTGCACATTCACACAACCACAGCTACAGTTTGTCGCACCAACGTTAGTTAAACCACTGCAAGACATGGCACATTCGGCATGAAGCTAAAATATATGGTCAACTCCCCCTGTGCACTTCCGGCCATTCGCTTCTAATCGATTCCATTAGGCTTCCTGGCGGTCGATTTGTGGCCCACCCGGCCGGAAACGGTGCCCATTTCCGGGTGCAATGTTTCCTTCTTCTTCTTTATCGGTTCCGCCACACGCCACCGGGCCGGAAGTGAAAGTGACCTTCAGATGGCATAAAATTATCGTTAGACGCTTCCTTGCTGGATCGGGGGATTTTATACGTTCCGCGTCTATCCAGGTGTTTTCTATTGGTGTAAATTAATATTCGTTGTCGTTTCTCGGTAAGTAATATGTCAAATAGTTTCGTAACTCACACACGATCATTTCCATTAATGTTTACCTCTCTTATCATTTGGAGATTTAGGTTACTAAACACACACAAAACACAATGATTAGGATAGGTCTCACCTCTAACTTCAACGTTGGTTTTATGAGGACAATACATTTTGATTATAATTTTCTTTATAATAATTTTTACTGGCAAACATCTCATGTACGTCATGATATGGAATTTAATGATTTTTAAGACATATGTAGAAAGCTTAAGTTCATTACATCCTCGAACGTCTGAACATTTATTTGTCTATTTTTTAAGTTATTATGGTCCACTTGGTCTCCATCTTATCACTTTCGTTATCTTATTCTTGGTATGTAGCTGCTAGAAAACAGACGGGCAAGTACGCCTTACTTGTCGAAAGTCTCCTTCTCGAAACAAATGATGCACCAGCATTCATAGGTCGTATTAATTTCAAAGTATCCAGACCAAAGTATCACAGATAAACACCGCGTCATTCCCTCACTGAGCATAAGATGCCTAACACGATCTGGTGACCGCCAAGACTCGAACTTTTAATCAAAAGCCTACTTTTTTCAACGTTGAAAGGGAAGTTAAGTAGTATCGTTCATTATTTTTTGGTATAAATAATTGTTAACACGCTCATCCACCAAGAAAGCCATTCGACATACAGATAAACAAACAATTAGATTGGACGATGCAGCTGGCTGAAGATCGGGCTATGAATGTCAAGGAATGAGATGGTCGAGCAGAAATTTTACTGAAAATATATAAATAGATTATGCAGCGGTAGTTCTCAGAATGTTCGCCACTCTAAGCATTTTGCTAGGCATGCTTAGGCCATAAGAAATTTTGCTTCTGGCCCAGTCAAAATGTGTAATCAAAATACTATGACAGCCCCTGTCAATTTATAAGCCCCTGTTACTTCTAATTACACTCTGTTTCCGAGATATGTGAATTACACTACAATTTAAAATGGAACTCACGTCGTTTCATTTGTCAGAAGAAATAAGATCGTGCATTTTTACTAAACGATGCGTTAATTCTACATAATTTATCTGACATAAGCTTTAGAACAATTAACAAACAAATTTTCAATCATGCTTTCAACATGTAAAACCATCATTCTTTCGTCAACATTGAACTCACTATTTTTCTATTTCTATTTAATATTCCTATTTCTTTATTCAGCAGGCTCACCAAAAATGCTAAGCCTGGATTTTAAAATAAAACAAAAACTTAAGACTATCTTAAAAACTAATAAACAAAATTCAAACCTACACACTAGAAACCGAGCACTGCAGAACTTGAAGAGCGATAAAATAAAAGTAATTTCATTTGTTAGAAGGAATAAGGTCGTGAGTTTTTACTAAATGTTGTGATAATTGTACACAATTTACATAAACTTTAGAACAATTAATGAACAATTTTCAATCATGCTCTCATCATGTAAAACCATAATTTTTTCGTCATACGCTAATGCATTCCGAATGCAATAACCGTGTTACGTCGGAACAAAGTGTAATTTGTTGTTTGATCGAAAAAAACTGATAGTTACTGCAAACGATTCTATTCTGGTTTACTTTTTAGTTATATTAAAACTCTTGGAGGCTTATTACTACTTATTACATTTTATTATAATAACAACGTTCTCAATCATTCGTTCCTGACAATACTAACAATTATAGTGATCCAGCAATAGCATACATTTTCCTAAGCCGTCAACGTTTACAATAAATAATATTTTAAGCAAGTTTTAAGCAATAAAGCAAGTGGAACGATAAATTCAATGCAAAGTGCTCGAGCTAAACGTTGAATTATCTCGTCATTGATTTAAGCGTTTCGATGAAACGTTAAAAAATTCTCTTATTTTTCTTACTACCTTTGTACGTGAGCTAATGAGCTATGAGGTGTATAGAAATTAACAGATACTAACAGTAGTGCCGCATAAAGGCCATTTTTTATTTTTGGGAACGAAAACACAGTAACATTCCTCATGACGAGGTTTTTATCCTATCCCTGTTTTGTTATGATGTGTCCAAGAATATCAACATATAAATGTAATAATAACATATAAATGTAAAATAAAACAGAATTCATTTACTGCGCATCAACCGGCAAAGAACATATAATCGACAATCAGTTATCAACACTCCCGGGCGACTCGGTTCCATTTTTTCCGTTTTGCATATTTTCTAAGCACCTGGTTCTAAGCACATTCCGTGTCACTGAGCGTCTATTCTGTTTACAAGCTCCGTGCCGTCTCGCGTCACGAGATGCCTACGTCCAAAGTGAATTATCTGCAAATCACCGCTGCGCAGATCGGGCAAATGATACGGCACCGGTCCACGGGACCTCCTGGACCACGGACAAATCGCGCGCATGGAACAAAACGAATGGAACCGCTAAAATTGATATCCGCCTAGACAGCGTGTCTGTGATGATGAAGTGAATGCGAACGCGCGAGTAAAAACATCACAATCCCACAACTCCCGGGACACATTATTTGTCCGTCAGCAGACTGATTTCGGGCCCGCAGCCGCTTTCCTATCGACCTCGACCGGTCGAGCCGGGGATTAGTGCGAGAGTGAGAGACAAAATGCTTCGCACGGAATGTACTGGGGCCCAAACGGTTGCCCGACCGTTGCCCACACGCTTCGAGGGCGAATTTTGGGTCAACCCGGGAACCTGATGGAGCTGTCGGGAACACGGGAACTTTAATAGATGCGCGCAACATTAGCTGGAAATTTGATGGGTTAATTTACGTTATTTATTATTTCACGAAATGCCGTTCCGCCGGCGCAGGGGGCAAAGGTAGCAGCGTCGCTCCAGGTCTTGGGTCTTTCGAATTTTTCATCTCAACGTCGAGCCACCACCGCGGCTCGTTGGAAACGTTTACGGATTTGATTTTTTTTTGTGTTGCGTACCCTATTTCCCTTTCAATCCGTACACCTTCATCTCCGCTGCTACGTTGAACCCTTTGCAGCGGAACAATTTGTGCTTCGAAAAAGAAGAAGAAACGCAGCAAAAAGTAAACCGAAGGATAAATTAACCCATTAACGCTGGCCCCAGAACGTCTGGGCTGATTACGTGTCTTGAAATAATCGTTTAATGATCGACAGCGACCTCCACTTCACGCGGGTTCTGCTACGGAAATGCGATCGGAATTTCAACCGACGAATCAAATCTTCAGCATGATGGTGCTGAAAAGCTCGAAACTATCGAGTCTCGTGTTCCGACGATGTTATCAGAGCGATATTTGGGTTAGTAATGTGTTATTTTCCGCTCGGGAGCATGTGGAGCAGTGCATTGAGCGTGTTAGCAACCCGTCCAGAGATAAACTCAATTTTGAGGCAAACGATGGCACAAGGGCAACAGGGCACGCCATACAGAACAATGGGCACGTTGAGGGCAGCTTTCATCATCGCCATGCCGCCAGGGGTTTCCACTTGACATATGTCACACAAATACGCGAACGCCACCGTGCGCTCTTTCCTCCCGGAAGTAACATTCTTCAAGAAGCGACACGGTGCCGGTCCTTTCGCATGCCCGAGGCGCCGCACTCGTTCCCGCTCGGCCTCCGACAGACTGTGGGCAACTAAGTAGCGGACACTGCCGTCTGTCTGAGCGCGTGGTCGTCCATTTAGGACACTCGGTTTCCTCACACACACACACACTAGGCCAACTACAAAGCGCATCGGGTGCTTCATCTACTAACGCCGCCGGCACTCGTACAGTTTCCACCGCATGCATGTCACCTGTTCTGCACCGGCACTGCTCCACTTAACATTCTTCCAAGAATGTTGGAAAATGTGTCTGCCGGTTGCTTCGGGCATCAACCTACACCTTCCCCTCCCGGGGGGTCGGGGCTAGTTTGGGTGCTGCGCGCATCAAGAACGCTTCTCCGTTGTCCGGGATAGTGTAGCGAGTGTTGAGTGTTCTTGCGACACCTTCCGCCTTTCTTCTGCCCCAGCGGACGCTGGCAACAACAACAAAAGAACAAGCGCTTTCTACACACAACTGCGTCCCGGCTGCGTCGCTCCCGGAAGGTGAGAAGGTTAGAAAACATAGTAGCGAAAGTATTAGCAGCCACTCGCTGCTCCAACGGCGCAAGCGACACACTCCGGACGACCGATTCCCGGATTGCTTGTGTCGGCGTGCTGTTGGCGGCGTGAAATGCAGTGCAATCGAGTGGACGTCAAACAGGGTTCCAGTGTTTTTTTTTGTTGTGCATAGCGTCACCATTTATGCTGCTCTTGGAATGGGTCACAAGAATAGTTTTTTTCCTTTCAAGGTTTTGAATATATCATTCCACCTGGCGGTTAGTAAGTCATTCATTGTCGAACGTTTATACTTTTTGTTGAGTTTTGAATATTATAATGCATATCTAATCGCATTGTTAACAATACATTCACATGAAATTTTCGGCATGATCTATTTCTAATCGCCAATATGCTATAAATTATACAAGTTGTTTGAAACGCATATAACTGATAAAATAATAATTTTCCATCAATGTATTAAGCTATTCACTGGCCATTCTAAAGACCACTTGATTTTCAAGCAGTACAGATTCATTGAAGTACACCATGTCCTGAGCAGCCGATATGATAAACTTATATGGCCTAAGTAGTCTTATCACAATGTCCTTGATATCAAGATACCGGAAAATATATATATTTTAGAAGTGACGAGGCGTCCAGAAGCTATACCAGCAATTAATTAGTGAGTAAATATACACTAAGCCGCCATTCGCCATTCTTCTAGCCTTCTAGCGAATTCTAATTGGTGAAACAGAACAAAAAACACCAAGCGTGATAAGGAAGAATAGTCTTCACTATCGAAACGAACAAATCAATAAAACATAAGTTTGGTACATTTTCTTGGAATAGCTTCTGAACTGCAATCCCCTAAACTACAAACTCACTTGAAGGACGTACGATATCGAACAGAATCGAACGGATATAATATATTTGGAGCAAATACGACGAAATCACCTGTGAGCGGGCCAGCGAGAGAGAGAGAGAGACGACGAATTGCTTCTTACAAGTTTTCAATGGCTGGACATAAAATAATAAGCTAACGCATCGCCAGATTATAAGCTATTAATTCATAATTATTGTATTCTAATAATCCTCAACGTATGGTTCAGTAGAGACATTATCATAATATACAAAAAAAATCGTGTAGGAACATCCTCTAAATGCAACCTATACAGTAGTAATACAAAAAGTAAGCATATCTTCGTATGAAAATCTAACCTTTCGTAACATTACAGAAACAGTCTGCCTCAAAGCAATTACACGAGCGCTCCTCATCATACCAACAGTCTGGTGCTTCTGCTGTACATAAAAATGTTTAAAGAGGCATAACACTGCACTGGCTTGTAATGTGTCTCTTTTCACCAGCAAAAACCCCGGCATCGAAACAAAAGAATGTAACCAGCGCCGCTCACACAAAGCCCACTGGTCAACATAATCTAATTAGATTGGTTAGTTTAATTTTCCCCTGCTGCTGCTGCTGGCTACCTTGCGAGAGTTTGAAAGCCGGTCGCTGCAGCAGCGACCAAGCAAATGAAAAATGCCGTCGGCAAAACACTTTTCCATTTGACCATCGAGCGTTCGGGCGGGTTTCATCGCGAAGAGGGGCGAGGCAAAGTTCATCTCGGTGGGACAAGGTTTGGCCAGCGGGCTTTGGGTGGTGATGGTGGGCAGTAATTTGCAGAAAACATCCTACTCGGTCCCTACGCGGTGGTCATGCTAGCACGTGGGACGCCGAATCGTTGTTTCAGACTGGCAGTGCCCCTAGGACAACAGAGACCTTAATTTGCTACTTTAAAACACACAGATTCCAACGACTTGAACTTGATGAACGATGAAGTACGAAGAACGATGAGGTAATGGTTCTAAATAAGGCCTTTTGCTTGAGTTTGTTGTTTTCTCTGTAATAATTTTCTGTTTTTGTGTCAAAATTCTAGAGAGAAGATTGAATTCGATTTATAAATTTCCATAATTTCTTACGCTACTTCCTTCCTAATGCTGACAACGCCAAAGAACCATCCTTTCCTGGCAGTACCGTTCCAACTCACCAGCCAGACAAGACTCTACTCTGCATCTGCTTTTGTTGTAGGCTTAAAATAACATCAGATAATAGCGCCACGATGAAGATAAACAGTCAATCGGGACTCGGATCGGGATGCGGACAAACCGATGGATGGTGAAGTATACCATGCTGTCGAATTCTCTCTCTATCACTCTCGCTCTCTCTCTCTCCAAACGCGGCAACGAAAACGGAAACAAACCACGTGCCCCGCGTTCCTTGCGCTCCCATAACCCTCGAGCCGGGAATGCTGGTTGTTGGTACCACCAGGAAGTCAATGAAACAGCTCCAGCAGACTATCGGTGTTGAAGCGATATGCTGGTCACAGTGTCACAGTGGCTTTGACGTACTGCGTCGCCTGCGTCTCAAGATGCCGGGCGAAACAGGAAACAGGAACGCATCCGCATCCAATGGTGGCACTCATCGCCCGGCGAGTCTGCTGCCAACTTCCGAGTGTTCCGGTTTCGGGTGAAGTTTTTCGAGCAAATACGCCGGGGAAAGGCGTACGGCCGGTTGACGGTATGGAAAAGCGACCCCACAGCGCAGCACGAGCAACATCAGCTGTAACTTGATTTGAATTTACGATAAAACTTATGCTTTCGTTTTTTTTTCTGATTGGAAGCGTGTCCTTTCGTACCAGCAACGTGTTGAATCGGTATATTTTAATCATTTAGAATATTTCAATATTTTTAACCTTATGACACTAACTTTTCTTACTTTCTGTGACAATAAAAAAAATATTATTTAGTATTCCCATATGACCAAGATGCTTGATTTGCAATATGCCATATATGATGATAAAAGACGGGTTTTTTTAATCTAAAAACAGAACGCTTATAAGACAATGTTCTATGTTTTCTATAATTTTCTATATGTTTTGACGCATCAAATTTATGCCTATAGCAAACAGAATTTAAGTATGACTAGTCGTTTAACTTACCATATTTGAACTAGAAATAGAACTAGTAAAACAATCTAACAATGCTTCTTTATTATGTCCAAACTAAATTTATGATAAAGTGTGCTCGATATTGATGTAGAACCTTGAAAATGAGACTTTTAGAGCGCACGAAATATCAAAGGGAAATGCCAATTTATTTCTTCTTTACTTCTTAAGGAACATAACCTTAAAATCTGATTTTCAAAATCGTTACAAGCATTAACTATACTTAGTTACTAAGCATTGACACTAGAAAAAAAGTAAATCATAAATAAAAAAAGTAAATCTAAGTTTAAAAGTAAGGAGTGTAAATTTCTAGACAATGTACCACATATGACTAGAATCAGTTTATTTCACAATCAAAGTAAAAATATACATATATTAGCACTATTTCATAAGCTTACGGTTCATTAACACTAGTCATTATTCCAGTGTAATTTAATTTACTATACACCTGTTACATGAAGTTCATTGATGTTTACATAATACAGATGTTGGGCATCAGAGATTCATTCGTCTTTTCCATAATTTCTACTTGTTAAATGTTTCTCAACAGTTTTCACACTATTTATTTCACAAGCAGCTTTTCAAATGTTTTTAAAGACACGACCTGGTGGAACTGTTTATCTCCTCTAACGCAAACAAATCTAACACATGTGCGTTTCGCGATCAGGAAAGGAAATCTAAACCATCTAAGAATCAAAGCAACCAGGGTCAATCTTGAAGCGACATCGTCCCGTGCATGTTGCCACGCTCACTTGAGCAACGAGTAGGCATATCCGAAAACGGGAATACGACACACACACACCATCCAAACGGGCACCAGGGTCACTTGAAGCGACATCGTCCCGTGCATGTTGCCACGCTCACTTGAGCAACGAGTAGGCATATCCGAAAACGGGAATACGACACACACACACCATCCAAACGGGTAACAACAAAAAAACAACTTTCATATCAAAGCGGAATAAATCGCGCAATGCCTGCCGGAACGGAGAAATCTAGAGCGAAGGTCCTGGATCGGAAACCGTGCCGGTGCCTAGAGCAGCGGTCCGGTACCAAATGCTTGAACACCTGGGGAGGGTAAAAAACGCTGGAAACGCTTTGTTCTGCGCAGCTAGCTCTTGAAAGGATTCGTCCCCGTCTTTCGAACGCCAGAACACCTTGGCTTGTGCACCGTGCTGGGCAAGATTTTACATTTCGTTTTCTTTCGTTTGCGTCAGTACTCTTTCTTCCTTCGGAATCGTCCGTCCGTGCAAGGCATCCTCTGGGATGGCCAGTCTCCGAGCCCCGCACTCTTCACATTTCCTCCCATTTCGCTTCCTTTAAGTTTAATTATCCTCACGTTTCGCTACGCTTGCTAAAAACGCGCCTTGCCTCCTCGGACGGGGCGCTCCCGGAAACTTTAATCCTTATCTGCCGCCCCAGCCGCGGAGGCTGATGAAATGGTCCCCTCTCCCCAAATTGTTCGCCCAAAAATCAATACTCACTCCGGCGAGTACTTTTTCGACCGTCAGGGCACGCTTCAAAATATTTGACATTTTCAATCAGACCCCTCCACTTCGCGCGTCCTTCACGCCCCCACCGGAATACATTTCCCAATGAAACTTACCGCTTGGTTTTATATTTTTCCACGCGACGAGCGGACCCGGGCGTAGTCGCGTGGATGTTACAGCACGCGGGTTCAACGAGTTCTGTGACTGAAGTTTAATTTCCATCGCACCGGTTTTGCACACACCAAGAAAAAAAAACCATCCGCGACACCGCGATTTCAGCGCACGGGTCCCCAGGAAAACTCCCCCCTTTCGGGTGGCACAAAGTCCAACCGGTAGCTGAAAATTACATTTCCACTACTGATGATGATGAAACGACATTTTGTTTCAACCTATAACCCTCCCCCTTCCACCCACCTTCTGCCACTTGCCGAAAGGCCACCCGAAAACGGTGGAAAACATGTTGCTGATAGGGAAAAAACGGCTGTACACCTACACCTACGTGGCGCTATTGCTCCGAGCACAAATCCTTGCACGAGTTCGACGAGCGACTCCACCAACACCAGCGCGCTTTGCCAAAATGGGGAGTCTCTGTCTGTGTTTGTGAATCCTATTCGCACGTCCACGGCACGAGACGATTGAGCAAGAAAGAGATGAGAGAGAGAGAGAGCGAACGAGCCGTTTTTTTCGCGGCACCGCTGAAGCAGAAGAAGGGTCCTTTTCGCGCTGCAAACTCCCAAGCAAACTTTGCAGTATCGCTTCTCTCTCTCTCTCTCTCTCTCTGGCTCTCTCTCTTTTCGTTCGCAGCAACGTGCGCGTGAGCCAGAGCGGTACTTCCCCAGGAGAAAACGAACAATCCAATGGTGGCACTCATCGCCCGGCGAGTCTGCTGCCAACTTCCGAGTGTTCCGGTTTCGGGTGAAGTTTTTCGAGCAAATACGCCGGGGAATGGCAGTACAGCGCAGCACGAGCAACATCAGCTGTAACTTGATTTGAATTTACGATAAAACTTATGCTTTCGTTTTTTTTTGGTTGGAAGCGTGTCCTTTCGTACCAGCAACGTGTTG
Source organism: Anopheles cracens (assembly GCA_002091845.1). NCBI lineage: Eukaryota > Metazoa > Arthropoda > Insecta > Diptera > Culicidae > Anopheles > Anopheles cracens. The sequence continues at coordinate 90,688 of KZ070260.1, forward strand.
AATCGGTATATTTTCATCATTTAGAATATTTCAATAAGTTTTTACCTATTGACATTAACTTTTCTTACTTTCTGTCACAATAAAAAAAAACAAAAATACAAAATATATTATATAGTATTCCCATATGACCAAGATGCTTGATTTGCAATATGACATATATGATGATAAAAGACGAGTTTTTTATCTTAAAACAGAACGCTTATAAGACAATGTTCTATGTTTTCTATGCCTATAGCAAACAGTATTTAAGTATGACTAGTCGTTTTACTTACCATATTTGAACTAGAAATAGAACTAGTAAAACAATCTAACAATGCTTCTTTATTATGTCCAAACTAAATTTATGATAAAGTGTGCTCGATCTTGATGTAGAAGCTTAAAAATGAGGCTGTTCGAGCTCGTGAAATATCAAAGGGAAATGCCAATTTCTTTCTTCTTTACTTCTTTAGGAACATACATAAAACCTTAGAATCTGATTTTCAAAATCGTTACTAGCATTAACAATACTTAGTTACTAAGCATTGATGCTAGAAAAAAGTAAATTATTATAATGTTTACTATCTTTTTTATCATTATTATGTTTAAGTAAATTATTTCCGAATTATTTTAAAGTGAAAAAAATTAAAAGGAGTGTAAATTTTAATGCACAATGTACCACATATAGGACACATGACTAGAATCAGTTTATTTCACAATCAAAGTAAAAATATACATATATTAGCACTATTTCATAAGCTTACGGTTCATTAACACTAGTCATTATTCCAGTGTAATTTAATTTACTATACACCTGTTACATGAAGTTCATTGATGTTTACATAATACAGATGTTGGGCATCAGAGATTCATTCGTCTTTTCCATAATTTCTACTTGTTAAATGTTTCTCAACAGTTTTCACACTATTTATTTCACAAGCAGCTTTTCAAATGTTTTTAAAGACACGACCTGGTGGAACTGTTTATCTCCTCTAACGCAAACAAATCTAACACATGTGCGTTTCGCGATCAGGAAAGGAAATCTAAACCATCTAAGAATCAAAGCAACCAGGGTCAATCTTGAAGCGACATCGTCCCGTGCATGTTGCCACGCTCACTTGAGCAACGAGTAGGCATATCCGAAAACGGGAATACGACACACACACACCATCCAAACGGGCAACAACAAAAAAAAACAACTTTCATATCAAAGCGGAATAAATCGCGCAATGCGTGCCGGAACGGAGAAATCTAGAGCGAAGGTCCTGGATCGGAAACCGTGCCGGTGCCTAGAGCAGCGGTCCGGTACCAAATGCTTGAACACCTGGGGAGGGTAAAAAACGCTGGAAACGCTTTGTTCTGCGCAGCTAGCTCTTGAAAGGATTCGTCCCCGTCTTTCGAACGCCAGAACACCTTGGCTTGTGCACCGTGCTGGGCAAGATTTTACATTTCGTTTTCTTTCGTTTGCGTCAGTACTCTTTCTTCCTTCGGAATCGTCCGTCCGTGCAAGGCATCCTCTGGGATGGCCAGTCTCCGAGCCCCGCACTCTTCACATTTCCTCCCATTTCGCTTCCTTTAAGTTTAATTATCCTCACGTTTCGCTACGCTTGCTAAAAACGCGCCTTGCCTCCTCGGACGGGGCGCTCCCGGAAACTTTAATCCTTATCTGCCGCCCCAGCCGCGGAGGCTGATGAAATGGTCCCCTCTCCCCAAATTGTTCGCCCAAAAATCAATACTCACTCCGGCGAGTACTTTTTCGACCGTCAGGGCACGCTTCAAAATATTTGACATTTTCAATCAGACCCCTCCACTTCGCGCGTCCTTCACGCCCCCACCGGAATACATTTCCCAACGAAACTTACCGCTTGGTTTTGTATTTTTCCACGCGACGAACGGACCCGGGCGTAGTCGCGTGGATGTTGCAGCACGCGGGTTCAACGAGTTCTGTGACTGAAGTTTAATTTCCATCGCACCGGTTTTGCACACACCAAGAAAAAAAACCATCCGCGACACCGCGATTTCAGCGCACGGGTCCCCAGGAAAACTCCCCCCTTTCGGGTGGCACAAAGTCCAACCGGTAGCTGAAAATTACATTTCCACTACTGATGATGATGAAACGACATTTTGTTTCAACCTATAACCCTCCCCCTTCCACCCACCTTCTGCCACTTGCCGAAAGGCCACCCGAAAACGGTGGAAAACATGTTGCTGATAGGGAAAAAACGGCTGTACACCTACACCGACGTGGCGCTATTGCTCCGAGCACAAATCCTTGCACGAGTTCGACGAGCGACTCCACCAACACCAGCGCGGTTCGCCAAAATGGGGAGTCTCTGTCTGTGTTTGTGAATCCTATTCGCACGTCCACGGCACGAGACGATTGAGCGAGAAAGAGATGAGAGAGAGAAAGAGAGCGAACGAGCCGTTTTTTTCGCGGCACCGCTGAAGCAGAAGAAGGGTCCTTTTCGCGCTGCAAACTCCCAAGCAAACTTTGCAGTATCGCTTCTCTCTCTCTCTCTCTCTCTCTGGCTCTCTGGCTCTCTCTATTTTCGTTCGCAGCAACGTGCGCGTGGGCCAGAGCGGTACTTCCCCAGGAGAAAACGAACAAGAAGCTCAGAGCGGAGACTGCGCAGTTACGTTGCCATAATTTTACCCTTGCTCACTTGTTTTCTTTTTCTTTTCTTAGTTGCGTGCGATTACGCTACGTCTTGGGCTCGGCTGCGAATGGGAAAACTGCGTCGTAGCGTGGATAAGATTTTCCAATGGATTTTATTGCTGTTGTTGGGGTGGCCTTCCGCGGCTGGCTGTGGAAGTGACGTAATGTCTGCCATTGCAGCTGGGAAGAAAATTCCCGACGGGGTTTGCAGGAAAACCGGAAACCGGCTCTGCGGGACGAATTGTGATGCATTGCATCGTCGAAATATTGGAAGGTGGACTTTTTTGTCGAAACTATGAACGAAATTTAATGAAATTCTGCGAGATCCATCCTTTTCGTAAGATAAGGTAAGCACACTTTTTCTTTTTTAATTATTTTCTGATCCCGTCAACAATTTGTGTTGTTCAAATTGATGTATGTTTGGAGACTTACTCTCGAAAAGCGCTTTATGTAACTCTTAATAAGGTCTTGCAATATAATAATATTTAAAAATATGTATTTGATTTTTAAAAGTCTACTATCTTTCGTTCCGTATCCTCTACTTGAACAGGTTGCTATACAAAAAAAGCTCAACCCCTATTGACTCAGTAGGCTATGGAATCGACTATAAACTTGTTCCACCAAACAAACTGTTTATATTTTTTTTCTATTGAAACTGTCAACTATCAAAAAATCGCAGCACACCACCATATGCGCAAACAGGGAAAACGAAAACATACGGAACCTGTTACTGCTGCACATGTTTCATTGCTCCAATTTGGCTTCAATTGGCTCGTAAAATGTATTATGCTTTGGCAAGGCAAGGTCACCAGACACGGCCACGGCGAACAATGGCCCCGAACCGTGGGTAATCCTGCATCCCTGCATCCGCCGTGCCAGGCAGCAGGGATCGAGGGACGCGGCAGCAGCATTAGCAGCGTGGAAAGTTGTTTTAAAGTCAAAGCTTTTATTGTCCTGTTAAGTGGTTC
>KZ070260.1:94297-113723 GCA_002091845.1 Anopheles cracens
TGTGGATTGTTGTGATCCATTGAAAAACTCACCCATACACACGCACCGGGCGGGGCGCAATGATGCAAAAGCACGTGAATTATCCAAAGTGACGAAATGAGAGAACGAAACATGCTCACATTCCAACACAAACACAGAACAACGTGAAAAACAGTGGCCCGCTGGGGTGGGTGGCTACAACTAAAATGAAGGAAAGAGTCTCACTCAAACACATGCACACACACACACACACCCACCCACTCCCGAGCGGCTGCATTTGAAAGAGGGAAAACAAACCCTCCAACGACCCTGCCCGTGTGGTCCTTATCACCATTGTCCTTCACCACCCCGACCGGCACCGGGCGAAGGGCAGACGGAACAATGCGCACACGAAACGAAACGGTTGGTGGGGTTTATCGACGCTAATTCCATTGTTGCATCATTCCGCTATTGATGCCAAGGACGAGTGCCAGTTTATTGACCCACCAACCGGATCCTTTCGGTCGCGCGGAGTTCAATGAACGGGCAGGGCCGGTCCCGGCGTGCCATGAGGCATGAGGACGATCACTCGGAAGGCTGGGGAAGGGGGGTCCGAGTGGGTGTCTGGTGCCGGACGGAAGGAGGATCGGAACAACAATAATGGCCGCCTGACCGACCGAATACGGCTGCTGCTGCTGCTGATGCTGCCGCTGCTTTCAGCTGGACAAAGTGCCGGCATAAGTGAAAGTTTTCAACTGAAAAGTTGCAAAGCATCATCGCCGCCATCGCCACCCCCGTCCAGGGGGGGAGAGAAATCGATGTCGGAAGGAGCGGCGAACAGACAGCAGGGGAGCCGGTGCTGGTGCGAGTGAGCGAGCGAGGCGCGAGGCTGTGGGAAGCGATAAAAACGGGCTGATAAACGGGCACACGATTGTTGCAAATTTTCGCAATCGTATCTTTTTTCGCTCGTTTTGTTGGTCGAACAACGCTGCGTACGTGGGGCGTTTCGTGGACCGGCACGTAGTGAGTTTTGCGAGTGGTTGCTGTTGTGTTGGACGATAAACTTTTGCCGCTGAAGATCGATAAATTTAAATTCCTTCATATTTCGCAGAGCCATCCCTTTCGAGGGCGATGCAAATGAGAACATATGCCATCAATAAAATTGAATTTTCCAACAGTGGCTCAAGACAAAGTTCATCTGTTGTCGTGTGGAAAAAAAACTATTGATAATAATACAAGTAATAATAATACAGGTGTGATGATGTTAATATATATATTTTCGATTAGAGGTTTTGTTTGAAACTTAAGGGGGGAGGGGGGGTTCGGTCTTGAAAAAAAATATATATTTTTTTAATTTTTTTATTAAAGTATAACATATCAAGAATGTTGTGTTCAAATGTTATAGCGATCCGAGCAAAACTCACTCACTCAAACAAACTCATTTCGTCATTGTTCGAGTCAAATGCATAGCTAACATCTGTACAAACCTATACATACAGCTCTTTCGTAGCAGTAGATATAGTACATAGGCTTACAACGCCCAGTTAAGGGTAAGTTTATAACTTACAGGCCCTCCTGAAGCGATGTCAGAAAACAGGAAAAAGACCGATTTTCTCGTGTCAAAAACTTTAAAGCGATTTTCCCACACTTCATGTTTTAAACGTCGGTGGACACTGTCCCGCAAAAACTACTCGACCGATCCTCCTGAAATTTTGCACACACTTTCTCAACATAATTCATGAGGTAATGCTGTCGAGTTTTTATTTTTTTTTGTTTTATTTTTATAACATCAAATATGTGAGATTTTTAAGGCAAAAATTGCATTTTTGACTTCAGACGGTCACTAAAATTTAAAAAATAAAATAAAGTTAAAACTCGTTACCTCAGAAACAGCGTTACCTCAGAAAATATGTCCAAAAACAGAATGTTTTTGGACTTTTTGTCTCAAATGATCCGTTCACGAGTTACGATGTCCACCGCATTTCAATTTTATTTTTTATCGTCTCGGGAGATTTGCTGCCAGCGGCTCATTTGTTAATATTTTTTCTGAAATTGTCACGAAATATTCTTAAAACATCGTTCAAAGATATTGTAATATTGTTGTTTAATAAACATTGCCCGTATATCATTAAAAGAAATCGAGAAAAAGTGGCTTTTCCAGCCGCACAGACCGAACCCCCCCTTAAAACCGAATATGAAACTCGAACTGAACAGTCTTTAACACTACAAAGACCGGGTTTTGTACTATACCTATTTGTACCGAAAGCGGTCATTTTGACCGCTACTTTTTAAAATATCATAACTTTGCCAATTTTTGACTTTTTTCAAATCTCTCAACGGTGTAATATGCATTCACTCATACACTTTTAGTACATCTGTCGGAGGTGAAACGGTAGTGGAGCGAGGGATGGAACCGCTGGTGGGTGAACGAATTGAGCACGACGCTGAGGAAGATGAATAGCACAGTAGTAGCTGCCATTCATCGCCCTGTCAGAGGCTCGAGGCACGCCTGGATGATAGGAATTGAAGCAATGGGCAGTCGGCGACGTAATGGAACTGAAATTCTCATTTTGATCTATAGCTAGAACGCCATCTTAAGCGTTCCCTTTGCGGTCACTGTATCTAATCAATTATGGTTTGGTGGTGAAAATTGGGTGGATAATTATTGAATGCTTTACAATTATAGTAAGTGAAAACATTGGACGAGAACTTGGCTAGTATCATGTAATACAATCCGTAAAAAGTAGAGAACTCGAACAGACACATTCGTCTCCATGCTTTGTTCAGCATTAATAATATGTCACAAATGCAGCATTCTCCACGGCCCTCCCGAAGCTTCCATAATCACCAGCGTGTGGCAAATGCCACACGGAGCGCGTCACATTCCTCGGCCGGGAATGTAAATTATGCGACCCGCACCACCCACCCAAACAGCTCACGCATCGATACACCGGTGCCATGATCGTTCAAGGAATGTCGCGCCATCCCGCACCGAGTGTCCACCCGTCCGTGCTCGCCATTCATGATGGAAGGAATTTCGGACGAATCAGGACGAAACTCATCGGCACCATTAGCATTAGAGCACAAACATTGCATAATTTCGTCCAATAAAGGACTTTTGTTTTTTTTTTTCGCTTCGCTTTCGATTGCCAGCAATACTTCATCCGCCTAAACTGGCCCTTCGCTCCCTTACATTAACGGAAGCTTGCCTGCATTTACGCATCCCGGCGTGTCCTCGCGCAAGGGGGAAAACGATAAAAAATGATTCCCTACTCTAGACCCTGCGTCTGTTCCGGGTTGAGGACGCCCGGGCTGAGGGTTGAAGGAGGCAAAGGGGTGGCTCTGGGAAATTAAACAGTGCAGGCGAGCACGCAGTCCTGGGCGTTTTTTTTTCGCTTCGCTTTCGATTGCCAGCAATACTTCATCCGCCCAAACTGGCCCTTCGCTCCCTTACATTAACGGAAGCTTGCCTGCATTTAAGCATCCCGGCGTGTCCTCGCGCAAGGGGGAAAACGATAAAAAATGATTCCCTACTCTAGACCCTGCGTCTGTTCCGGGTTGACGTGCGGAACGATGATTAAGCATAGAAAATGTTGCAGCTGCTTGATTGTCACGTGAGCATAATTTTTATGATATCCGTCGCCGGTCGGCTCGGGGATCGATTCTTCATTTGCCTTCCTTTTTTCCGATTTCGCCCTTTTCATCCTCTTCACTCCACCAGCCTTCGTTCTGCACACGTCCTGCTCTAACAGCAGCTCGTGCGAGCACTGCTGAGTGTCGTCGTGCGTTTTGTGGTGTGGTTTTATGATTTCGGATTGCCATCATGGTCGGTAATCGATTAGAACGCACTCCATGGGTTGATATATGATTTTTTGTTTTCACTGCATGCAGAACTATCCTGAAAGTATTTATCCACATGCAGGATGGTAAGAAATAATCATATGTTTAGATCAAGCGATTGCGTGTCTAAAGGAATGCACTGATGTGGACTATGCAACAAACGCATAGATTATTTAATTTGACAATGGATTTCCGTGGAAAGTTTTGGCAGTTAAATAACAATCAATACATCGTCTGTAGGAGCTCTAGATAAGCTTTAAACTATTTAATATTAACCAATTGAAACTACTATGCACATTACAACTTTAAAATATTTCTAAAAAATGATATTGTATGATATGAATAAAGAAGTCGCAGATAGAACACATCAACGGATATATTATTTCAGTTTTTTTTTCCAAATAGTAAAATCATCAAAATATTCACATCTTGTAAGTAAATTATGTTGAAATCTGCATCCTCTTATCTCAAGATCTTAAATCACAGACCGTAACAAAACTAAAATGTTATAGAGAGTTTTTTTGTATTAAAATAATTTAAAAATGTGTTTGAACTTCTGAAACTAATTCTTGTTCAGGGCATTTCTATAGAACCTGAAAGATTGAAATAAAAGATTTTCTCTGAATAGTTTTCACTCAATAGTTAGAGGTTTCAATAGTTTCATTCTTCTAACCGGGCCATCTTACCAACGTCGCATTAAGTTTTTTCTGTTAAATAAAACATTTTTCTGTTTGATTCAATCTAATGATCAAATTAACTTTCAAAGTCAATTCTAGTAGAATAAGAGACGAAAGAAGACGATCAACATTCAGTCCAATGCCACTAGCTGACCAAGATGCAGCCGAAACATTCTGTCTTGAACCTTACAATCAGTTCCGAAAAGTTGTCTAACTGTATATCCTTCACGCATTTCAAATATGGATTATTGTACAGCGAAGTACGCGATATAGTATAAGTTATTCAATGTCAGGTCACTGTTGTCCGGCGTGTCAGCGAACGTGTTAAATATAATTATGGATTTCAATTATTGTTCACTTGAACTACTGAAATTAAAAACCAAATATCTGAATGAAATAAAAACAACGATGTAAGTGAATGTAAGAATCTATTTTCTTATATCCATTCCTACTTTTAAATTGTGTTTTATTGAACGTCGAATCGTTGGTCATCTCTATTTTTGACAATAAACTAAATAAACAACTCTGATTGATTAGTGTTTTGAGTAATCCATATTCAATTTGATCTCTTTTTCACTCCGACATTGCTTAATATCGACAAATTTGGTTTCATTTTAGTATGTATTTCCATTACTTTTTTTAAAACAACTTTCGTGTATTTCTCATGCTACTATATTTATGTATATTTTCTGTATTTAAATTAATTACACTTTTTACTCAAATTTTCGAAAGACGACAATGCCGGTTCACTGAAGCGTAAGTACGTTAATAAATTATTTAATGCGAATTGCCCGATAAAAGTGATTGAACAGACCTCATGCTGGTATTTAAATTTATCAATGAAAACATTGCTCTTCTACCATCAGCAACATAAGGAAGAATTTAGCATACTAATACCTCTTGATTAATCTTAAATGGCCTACTTTTGTTCCACTCCGAAACAGGTTACTTCAAAGTGACATAAACTGGTCTTTATTACGATCTGGATGATATTTCAGTACTATGACGTTAGAATGCATATTTTTGCATAATTAATATGTACCATTAACACTGAGATTTATTTGAAACCAACACCTGTTCAAGATGACAATCGTGTGGCCGGAACGATTTCCACACACATTTTTTCTCCATCCAAAACAGGTAGCTGTGCGATGTGTTCCCCCTTTTCGCAGTATACTTCTTCCTAACCTCAACAAGAGTCGGGGTAGCTGGCTGCCGCTGTCTCAACCTCACAATTGATGCTTAACAACAGTGTCCCACGGCGAGAAGTGGGACTGGCAATCCACCCCACCTGAGAGAGAAGCCCTTGGCAACGGCATCTGCAGGGGTAGCAGCAAGCCTTGACAAACAATGTAAAGCCCCGCTCGGTGCGCTCGGTAAAGGAAGTCATCCGGTCCACGATAAAGGTCGCCCAAATATCATTTGCACTGACGATTATCCTGTGCAATCGGCCCCGGGGAAACGTTCCTCGGCACGTTGCAACGCCGAAAGCGGCTGCGTACACTGAAACACGAGGAATCACGGATCACTTTCGACCGCTACGTGATTGAGTGCGCGAGTGCTGATTTTCTGAACAACGCCGGAATCAAGGACGCTTGGACCAATACGCACACGGGCAACGACCCACCCACCCAAACACACACACACACATGCGCGCCATGGTTCCAGCTTTGAGGCAATGCGGTTTTTCGGGGCATCCGACAGAATCCTGTTTTAAGCGCTTCTCAACAAATCCCCCTTGGGTTGATGTAGCGTGCGGTTTTTTTTCGTCGCTTCCGACTCCGACGCTGGCACCTATTTGCATGGGGATTTGAAACCGACAACATTCTTGGCCGATATTCTAAAAGTGATTGAACAGACCTCATGCTGGTATTTAAATTTATCAATGAAAACATTGCTCTTCTACCATCAGCAACATAAGGAAGAATTTAGCATACTAATACCTCTTGATTAATCTTAAATGGCCTACTTTTGTTCCACTCCGAAACAGGTTACTTCAAAGTGACATAAACTGGTCTTTATTACGATCTGGATGATATTTCAGTACTATGACGTTAGAATGCATATTTTTGCATAATTAATATGTACCATTAACACTGAGATTTATTTGAAACCAACACCTGTTCAAGATGACAATCGTGTGGCCGGAACGATTTCCACACACATTTTTTCTCCATCCAAAACAGGTAGCTGTGCGATGTGTTCCCCCTTTTCGCAGTAGACTTCTTCCTAACCTCAACAAGAGTCGGGGTAGCTGGCTGCCGCTGTCTCAACCTCACAATTGATGCTTAACAACAGTGTCCCACGGCGAGAAGTGGGACTGGCAATCCACCCCACCTGAGAGAGAAGCCCTTGGCAACGGCATCTGCAGGGGTAGCAGCAAGCCTTGACAAACAATGTAAAGCCCCGCTCGGTGCGCTCGGTAAAGGAAGTCATCCGGTCCACGATAAAGGTCGCCCAAATATCATTTGCACTGACGATTATCCTGTGCAATCGGCCCCGGGGAAACGTTCCTCGGCACGTTGCAACGCCGAAAGCGGCTGCGTACACTGAAACACGAGGAATCACGGATCACTTTCGACCGCTACGTGATTGAGTGCGCGAGTGCTGATTTTCTGAACAACGCCGGAATCAAGGACGCTTGGACCAATACGCACACGGGCAACGACCCACCCACCCAAACACACACACACACATGCGCGCCATGGTTCCAGCTTTGAGGCAATGCGGTTTTTCGGGGCATCCGACAGAATCCTGTTTTAAGCGCTTCTCAACAAATCCCCCTTGGGTTGATGTAGCGTGCGGTTTTTTTTCGTCGCTTCCGACTCCGACGCTGGCACCTATTTGCATGGGGATTTGAAACCGACAACATTCTTGGCCGATATTCGACACAGCCCGCCCCCGTAAGGTCGGGTCGCCCTTACGAATTTGCGCCGCTCGTCAATGTCGTTGGCTCGCCGGGACCGAGCCGCTTGTTTCGGGACGTTCGCACTCCAGAATCGCACCCTCGTCTACTTGTGGTTTGCGGGAGTATTACTCCGGCGGTGAAGCACACTCGAACACATACTCGCACTCACCCGACCAGAAACCCAGATTTGGTGACAACTAGGAAAGGGAAACAGCAAAAAAAGCTAAGGTACAGATAAAACAGTACATCCCGAGCCACGCCATAAGACGGCCCTCGGGAAGTGTACACCCTGGAGTGATCATCAGCGCTCGAGTGGAGCTGTAAGTTCACTTGGGGAAGTCGTCTCGTGCCCTTACGGTCGGCTGGTGACGAGCGGCAGGTGCTTTAATGGGGACGGTGTAGATTTTTAATTTTTACCACAAAAAGCGTCGACAATGTTAGCCTGCACCCTGCATGGCTATGTCTTCCATGTTCCGAAAGATGCAAATCCTTCGCTCACCACTCGTAACGGCTAACCCTGAACAGCTCCCGAGAGTCCGTCATCAGCCCTTCAAATGATGTACACAGTCGCGTGGATGGACTCGAAACACCGCAGCCGCAGATTTCGCTTTTTTATTGATTTGTTCCACCGCAGAGTTACTCCCCGTACACGATAAACATTACGGACGAGCTGGGGAACCCCTGCAAGAACCGTGCCGTGAACCAGCTCGTAAACGAAATCGAGCCACGGGATTAGCAGTGCGCTAAGCTGCGATGATTGCGAGAAACAGAAGGATTAGATTTTTATCGTCCCTCCGAGGCTGTGCCGCAAGAAACCGAGGGTTGTTGGCAGACGCAGACAGACAGCCGCAGACTCCGTTACCCACCGGAGCCGAGACGGAGTCTGATCGCGGTCGGTTCGGTTTCTCAAATGCCACATCTGGTTTAATATCGTGCCGATAGAGGCTGATAAAAAATAAATACCCACAAGTACAGGAGAAAGTGACCATTTCGAAGCAAAAAAATGGTTCGCCAAGGGACTACACTGCAGCGGTTGCTACACACCCGAAGGGTGTACGGGTGCAACAAGGCCCGCTTCGCATCCGGCTAGCTAGGATTGCCGGATGGATTTTTATCATCAAAGAATATCTGGCGGAAGTCAACAGCTTAAGCTGGGTTGTCGTTCGGGCGGACGGGGATTGGAGATTATGTGCTGCGCCTTGTTGCACACTCGAACGGATAGATTGCAATTTGAAGGGATGGTCAAGGCAAATTAGCGGCAATACATATCGAAAGTTTATCAATGGTTGCCCGATAAAAGTGATTGAACAGACCTCATGCTGGTATTTAAATTTATCAATGAAAACATTGCTCTTCTACCATCAGCAACATAAGGAAGAATTTAGCATACTAATACCTCTTGATTAATCTTAAATGGCCTACTTTTGTTCCACTCCGAAACAGGTTACTTCAAAGTGACATAAACTGGTCTTTATTACGATCTGGATGATATTTCAGTACTATGACGTTAGAATGCATATTTTTGCATAATTAATATGTACCATTAACACTGAGATTTATTTGAAACCAACACCTGTTCAAGATGACAATCGTGTGGCCGGAACGATTTCCACACACATTTTTTCTCCATCCAAAACAGGTAGCTGTGCGATGTGTTCCCCCTTTTCGCAGTAGACTTCTTCCTAACCTCAACAAGAGTCGGGGTAGCTGGCTGCCGCTGTCTCAACCTCACAATTGATGCTTAACAACAGTGTCCCACGGCGAGAAGTGGGACTGGCAATCCACCCCACCTGAGAGAGAAGCCCTTGGCAACGGCATCTGCAGGGGTAGCAGCAAGCCTTGACAAACAATGTAAAGCCCCGCTCGGTGCGCTCGGTAAAGGAAGTCATCCGGTCCACGATAAAGGTCGCCCAAATATCATTTGCACTGACGATTATCCTGTGCAATCGGCCCCGGGGAAACGTTCCTCGGCACGTTGCAACGCCGAAAGCGGCTGCGTACACTGAAACACGAGGAATCACGGATCACTTTCGACCGCTACGTGATTGAGTGCGCGAGTGCTGATTTTCTGAACAACGCCGGAATCAAGGACGCTTGGACCAATACGCACACGGGCAACGACCCACCCACCCAAACACACACACACACATGCGCGCCATGGCTCCAGCTTTGAGGCAATGCGGTTTTTCGGGGCATCCGACAGAATCCTGTTTTAAGCGCTTCTCAACAAATCCCCCTTGGGTTGATGTAGCGTGCGGTTTTTTTTCGTCGGTTCCGACTCCGACGCTGGCACCTATTTGCATGGGGATTTGAAACCGACAACATTCTTGGCCGATATTCGACACAGCCCGCCCCCGTAAGGTCGGGTCGCCCTTACGAATTTGCGCCGCTCGTCAATGTCGTTGGCTCGCCGGGACCGAGCCGCTTGTTTCGGGACGTTCGCACTCCAGAATCGCACCCTCGTCTACTTGTGGTTTGCGGGAGTATTACTCCGGCGGTGAAGCACACTCGAACACATACTCGCATTCTTGTTCAGGGCATTTCTATAGAACCTGAAAGATTGAAATAAAAGATTTTCTCTGAATAGTTTTTACTCAATAGTTAGAGGTTTCAATAGTTTCATTCTTCTAACCGGGCCATCTTACCAACGTCGCATTAAGTTTTTTCTGTTAAATAAAACATTTTTCTGTTTGATTCAATCTAATGATCAAATTAACTTTCAAAGTCAATTCTAGTAGAATAAGAGACGAAAGAAGACGATCAACATTCAGTCCAATGCCACTAGCTGACCAAGATGCAGCCGAAACATTCTGTCTTGAACCTTACAATCAGTTCCGAAAAGTTGTCTAACTGTATATCCTTCACGCATTTCAAATATGGATTATTGTACAGCGAAGTACGATATAGTACATAAGTTATTCAATGTCAGGTCACTGTTGTCCGGCGTGTCAGCGAACGTGTTAAATATAATTATGGATTTCAATTATTGTTCACTTGAACTACTGAAATTAAAAACCAAATATCTGAATGAAATAAAAACAACGATGTAAGTGAATGTAAGAATCTATTTTCTTATATCCATTCCTACTTTTAAATTGTGTTTTATTGAACGTCGAATCGTTGGTCATCTCTATTTTTGACAATAAACTAAATAAACAACTCTGATTGATTAGTGTTTTGAGTAATCCATATTCAATTTGATCTCTTTTTCACTCCGACATTGCTTAATATCGACAAATTTGGTTTCATTTTAATATGTATTTCCATTACTTTTTTTAAAACAACTTTCGTGTATTTCTCATGCTACTATATTTATGTATATTTTCTGTATTTAAATTAATTACACTTTTTACTCAAATTTTCGAAAGACGACAATGCCGGTTCACTGAAGCGTAAGTACGTTAATAAATTATTTAATGCGAATTGCCCGATAAAAGTGATTGAACAGACCTCATGCTGGTATTTAAATTTATCAATGAAAACATTGCTCTTCTACCATCAGCAACATAAGGAAGAATTTAGCATACTAATACCTCTTGATTAATCTTAAATGGCCTACTTTTGTTCCACTCCGAAACAGGTTACTTCAAAGTGACATAAACTGGTCTTTATTACGATCTGGATGATATTTCAGTACTATGACGTTAGAATGCATATTTTTGCATAATTAATATGTACCATTAACACTGAGATTTATTTGAAACCAACACCTGTTCAAGATGACAATCGTGTGGCCGGAACGATTTCCACACACATTTTTTCTCCATCCAAAACAGGTAGCTGTGCGATGTGTTCCCCCTTTTCGCAGTATACTTCTTCCTAACCTCAACAAGAGTCGGGGTAGCTGGCTGCCGCTGTCTCAACCTCACAATTGATGCTTAACAACAGTGTCCCACGGCGAGAAGTGGGACTGGCAATCCACCCCACCTGAGAGAGAAGCCCTTGGCAACGGCATCTGCAGGGGTAGCAGCAAGCCTTGACAAACAATGTAAAGCCCCGCTCGGTGCGCTCGGTAAAGGAAGTCATCCGGTCCACGATAAAGGTCGCCCAAATATCATTTGCACTGACGATTATCCTGTGCAATCGGCCCCGGGGAAACGTTCCTCGGCACGTTGCAACGCCGAAAGCGGCTGCGTACACTGAAACACGAGGAATCACGGATCACTTTCGACCGCTACGTGATTGAGTGCGCGAGTGCTGATTTTCTGAACAACGCCGGAATCAAGGACGCTTGGACCAATACGCACACGGGCAACGACCCACCCACCCAAACACACACACACACATGCGCGCCATGGTTCCAGCTTTGAGGCAATGCGGTTTTTCGGGGCATCCGACAGAATCCTGTTTTAAGCGCTTCTCAACAAATCCCCCTTGGGTTGATGTAGCGTGCGGTTTTTTTTCGTCGCTTCCGACTCCGACGCTGGCACCTATTTGCATGGGGATTTGAAACCGACAACATTCTTGGCCGATATTCGACACAGCCCGCCCCCGTAAGGTCGGGTCGCCCTTACGAATTTGCGCCGCTCGTCAATGTCGTTGGCTCGCCGGGACCGAGCCGCTTGTTTCGGGACGTTCGCACTCCAGAATCGCACCCTCGTCTACTTGTGGTTTGCGGGAGTATTACTCCGGCGGTGAAGCACACTCGAACACATACTCGCACTCACCCGACCAGAAACCCAGATTTGGTGACAACTAGGAAAGGGAAACAGCAAAAAAAGCTAAGGTACAGATAAAACAGTACATCCCGAGCCACGCCATAAGACGGCCCTCGGGAAGTGTACACCCTGGAGTGATCATCAGCGCTCGAGTGGAGCTGTAAGTTCACTTGGGGAAGTCGTCTCGTGCCCTTACGGTCGGCTGGTGACGAGCGGCAGGTGCTTTAATGGGGACGGTGTAGATTTTTAATTTTTACCACAAAAAGCGTCGACAATGTTAGCCTGCACCCTGCATGGCTATGTCTTCCATGTTCCGAAAGATGCAAATCCTTCGCTCACCACTCGTAACGGCTAACCCTGAACAGCTCCCGAGAGTCCGTCATCAGCCCTTCAAATGATGTACACAGTCGCGTGGATGGACTCGAAACACCGCAGCCGCAGATTTCGCTTTTTTATTGATTTGTTCCACCGCAGAGTTACTCCCCGTACACGATAAACATTACGGACGAGCTGGGGAACCCCTGCAAGAACCGTGCCGTGAACCAGCTCGTAAACGAAATCGAGCCACGGGATTAGCAGTGCGCTAAGCTGCGATGATTGCGAGAAACAGAAGGATTAGATTTTTATCGTCCCTCCGAGGCTGTGCCGCAAGAAACCGAGGGTTGTTGGCAGACGCAGACAGACAGCCGCAGACTCCGTTACCCACCGGAGCCGAGACGGAGTCTGATCGCGGTCGGTTCGGTTTCTCAAATGCCACATCTGGTTTAATATCGTGCCGATAGAGGCTGATAAAAAATAAATACCCACAAGTACAGGAGAAAGTGACCATTTCGAAGCAAAAAAATGGTTCGCCAAGGGACTACACTGCAGCGGTTGCTACACACCCGAAGGGTGTACGGGTGCAACAAGGCCCGCTTCGCATCCGGCTAGCTAGGATTGCCGGATGGATTTTTATCATCAAAGAATATCTGGCGGAAGTCAACAGCTTAAGCTGGGTTGTCGTTCGGGCGGACGGGGATTGGAGATTATGTGCTGCGCCTTGTTGCACACTCGAACGGATAGATTGCAATTTGAAGGGATGGTCAAGGCAAATTAGCGGCAATACATATCGAAAGTTTATCAATGGTTGCTTCAGTTTGTAAGAGATCAGCCAAGGCTTCGGTTCAGTTCATGTTGAGTGGATCATCGTTAAATGTTTTTACATTTTGTTAGAATACTTTAATACAACTCATGTAAGTTGTATGTGCACACTCGCAAGATGATCACTTCTGACTCGGAGTAGCAGATGCGGCTGGAGTGCTCTGGAACACCGTTGTTGTTGTCGTCTTCAGGTGATCGTCGTTCAACTTTACTTGCAGGGTTCTTTAATAATGCATTTCTCAACGAATTACCATCGCAGAACGGTCGCAGAAGACCGTTTTCGGTACGATCTACTTGCTGCTGGTGCTGTTTATGGTCCAGCTCAACTATGACATATTTAAGGTTCTGGACCACTTTGTGCGTGCAAGTCTTCTGATGCTCCCTGTTGAAGCCCATTGTCATTTATGAACAATCAAATGTAAACATGCAAAGTCGTTCACAATGGCAAGATAATGTCCATGAGCGGTTCCGGTAGTTGCTGTACCAGAAGAACGTATATAACCATCGACAGTATTGATCGTGATCGCTCGCGGTAATTTACCCCGGCTGCATCTTCTCGTCCTTCTCTTATCACAACATTCCTACGTCAAAGTAGATCGCAGCATCCTGGATAGGTAAGGAGGAAGATTTTTTTAGTGAAATTCTGCTATAATTACCGGTCCAGTTCCTCGCATCGATCGGCTAAATATTCCATAAATGCCATATAACCTTTGACGTTGTGCTCATGTCCTTCTGGGTCTTTATGGCTATATGACCTCTCTGGGTTTCATCTGATTCCTTTCAACGTACGTACCAGATGCTCAGACGCCCTAAGATGGCTCTCTACCAAGCCTCATTTTTTGAGTCTAAAAGCCTGATTAACGTTTTGTACAAGAACCATTTTGTCCGGAAGGAGATCTTCCTCGATCGCAGATGCTATTGAATTACTTGATAGGCACAGTTGATCACAAAAATGAATATTTGTCTACGTATTTTGAGCATATGCAACAGTCCCCATATGAAACGCTATCACTTGATAATTTTATCATATAATTTCAAAGTTCAACGCATGCGTAAGAACTGACTTGACCCATTTCATGAAATTTACATTCAATTTTTGTTTCACTTTCAGTGTTTTTAAGGCTCAATGCGAATTGGTTATATTGTGATATGTTGCATTGCGTCCTCCTCAAGACTCAACTAACAGCTTCCGTTAACGAAAGCCCTGACACATTGCCAAAAAATGATATTGTATGATATGAATAAAGAGTCCGCAGATAGAACACATCAACGGATATATTATTTCAGTTTTTTTTCCAAATAGTAAAATCATCAAAATATTCACATCTTGTAAGTAAATTATGTTGAAATCTGCATCCTCTTATCTCAAGATCTTAAATCACAGACCGTAATAAAACTAAAATGTTATAAAGAGTTTTTTGTATTAAAATAATTTAAAAATGTGTTTGAACTTTTGAAACCAATTCTTGTTCAGGGCATTTCTATAGAACCTGAAAGATTGAAATAAAAGATTTTCTCTGAATAGTTTTTACTCAATAGTTAGAGGTTTCAATAGTTTCATTCTTCTAACCGGGCCATCTTACCAACGTCGCATTAAGTTTTTTCTGTTAAATAAAACATTTTTCTGTTTGATTCAATCTAATGATCAAATTAACTTTCAAAGTCAATTCTAGTAGAATAAGAGACGAAAGAAGACGATCAACATTCAGTCCAATGCCACTAGCTGACCAAGATGCAGCCGAAACATTCTGTCTTGAACCTTACAATCAGTTCCGAAAAGTTGTCTAACTGTATATCCTTCACGCATTTCAAATATGGATTATTGTACAGCGAAGTACGATATAGTACATAAGTTATTCAATGTCAGGTCACTGTTGTCCGGCGTGTCAGCGAACGTGTTAAATATAATTATGGATTTCAATTATTGTTCACTTGAACTACTGAAATTAAAAACCAAATATCTGAATGAAATAAAAACAACGATGTAAGTGAATGTAAGAATCTATTTTCTTATATCCATTCCTACTTTTAAATTGTGTTTTATTGAACGTCGAATCGTTGGTCATCTCCGTGCGGAACGATGATTAAGCATAGAAAATGTTGCAGCTGCTTGATTGTCACGTGAGCATAATTTTTATGATATCCGTCGCGGGTCGGCTCGGGGATCGATTCTTCGTTTGCCTTCCTTTTTTCCGATTTCGCCCTTTTCATCCTCTTCACTCCACCAGCCTTCGTTCTGCCACGTCCTGCTCTAGCAGCAGCTCGTGCGAGCACTGCTGAGTGTCGTCGTGCGTTTTGTGGTGTGGTTTTATGATTTCGGATTGCCATCATGGTCGGTAATCGATTAGAACGCACTCCATGGGTTGATATATGATTTTTTGTTTTCACTGCATGCAGAACTATCCTGAAAGTATTTATCCACATGCAGGATGGTAAGAAATAATCATATGTTTAGATCAAGCGATTGCGTGTCTAAAGGAATGCACTGATGTGGGCTATGCAACAAACGCATAGATTTAAGTTGACAATGGATTTCCGTGGAAAGTTTTGGCAGTTAAATAACAATCAATACATCGTCTGTAGGAGCTCTAGATAAGCTTGAAACTATTTACTATTAACCAATTGAAACTACTATGCACATTACAACTTTAAAATATTTCTAAAAAATGATATTGTATGATATGAATAAAGAAGGCATCCCGGCGTGTCCTCGCGCAAGGGGGAAAACGATAAAAAATGATTCCCTACTCTAGACCCTGCGTCTGTTCCGGGTTGCTCTGCTGTGTGTGTGTATGTGCGTATTTTATCTCTACACATCCTGCTTTCACACAGGACGCCTTGACAGTTTGTATCCCTGTCTGGTGTTTGCGTCTCTGATTGCAACGGGCGCACGCAATGACATCGCATAAAAAACGCATTGAAATTATTCCGTCCATCAAATCTGGGTCGGGGTATTTCGTCACGGTATTATTATTGGTGCTCCCTTCGCCGTTGCCATTATTTTATACGACTCGACCAGCAACAACGCAAGTCACCTCAGAACGAATTCGGCTCGCACCTCATCGCACACTTTCCCGAGCGGTTTTCCACTGAACATTCTCAGAATGGGGAAAAAACAAAAACCTCACGACTGAACAAGTAACTTTCGATAGTTTTTTAACGCAGAATTTCCATGTTGCGAATCCACCGACGCGTCCTTGTTAGAGAGAGAGAGAGAGAGAGATAGACACAGCGAGCGAATATTAAACAGCGTGTGCGATAAAAAAGGCGCACAGAGCGTTGAGTAGAAAAAAGTGCATCCACGATCGTTAATCACTTCCGAGCCTCCGACAGGCGGCGGCGGGTCCCTTCTCGAGTGTCCGTGTGTGGGCCTTTCGATGCGGTCCTTCAGGCAGCGGCGGCACTCGATGGCGGCACCCCGACCACTAGAAAAACCCACCGGATTAGAATCCGTTACAATTACAGCGAAAAAAAAACAAATAGTTCTTCGATGGGCATTGATTTGAGATGTTCGGTGAATGTATTTGAAAATCCTAACCCTAATTCGCTTATTCATCACTTTCGCTTTCGCTTATTCATTAATGAGCGTTCATCTTCCAATATGTTCGGTATTAGATGGTACATGTTTTATATTGCAGCGTTAGAAAATTGTGGATACCTAAAACTTTAGCAAATGATCACGTTTGGGCCGAGTTTGACTTAAAATTGCAACATGAATGGATTTTGTCAACAACAAAATCTAAAAAAAGTAGTATTACAGTCCACTTTATTGTCTAATTACTGTAGAGATAATTTTCCATACAGTGGTCGCTAACGCAATGAAGCTAAAAATTGATCAATAGTTAGTACTCTTCATTCTACATCTTATAAATTCACCGTTTATGTCGGATAATGTGAGATTCCAAGTTTATCATGCGACCGTACGTTTCACAAATCTTTTCACGCTGAAAGGATTTCGTTACTTCACCTGTTCCATCTATGCACCAACTGCAATACCAACAAAACGATGCGCGTTGTAATAGAACCATAAAAGTAGCACTCTCCTGCAAATCAAACATAATTATGTGCTTGTTTTATCTTTATCAAATAGCGACAATTCTCTTCCGAAAACAAGTCAAAAACATTCAAACTCCGCGACAATGGACAATAATGCAAGCTTTCAGTAAAACATACAAACAAATTTGTTTCTCTTCAACCGTTTAGCGACATGAAATTTCACATTTTTCATGAGTCGTGTTTTCACCGATTCGAATAAAAAATATTCATTAGGGGTGGTAATACACACCCGGAACAACCATTCCTTAATCGACGCACTCATCCTCCGAACACAGTAACCACAGCAACCGCCACCACACCACCATTCGCATCATGACCACTAGAGAGAGAGAGAGAGAGAGAAAAAAAATACTGAAATGAATAGATATTCGAACAGGGTTTCGAATGAAACGGGCAACTACAACAAAGCGGACGGGAATTGCAAAAAGCTCTTTTCCATGGTCGATTAACTTTAATTGGAATGATAGTGAGAAGCAATCATCACCGGTGAAAGCTGTGGGTTGTTAAAATTACATGGTGTCATTTTTTTTTTACATGAGCTTCCAGTAAACGCATTGGCTACTCAAATACTGCTTATATAACCTTCATTTAACCGTTGCTATAGTACATTAAGGAAATAATATATACATCAACTGAATATTCTTCATGTTAGATAATCCTTTAAGCTTTCGAAACCTAAAAAGTAAAGTAGAATGCTATTATTTTGATATTCATGGAAAAATATAGCCAGAGGATTGCTCGTAAAAAATGAATTATGCACATTCAAATAAGTTACAGTCTACCTGTTAAAGATTAAAGAAAAAATAAGAATACAGCAACATAAAGAAAAAAAAAAAACCGCTGGTGGGTGAACGAATTGAGCACGACGCTGAGGAAGATGAATAGCACAGTAGTAGCTGCCATTCATCGCCCTGTCGGAGGCTCGAGGCTCGCCTGGATGATAGGAATTGAAGCAATGGGCAGTCGGCGACGTAATGGAACTGAAATTCTCATTTTGATCTATAGCGAGAACGCCATCTTAAGCGTTCCCTTTGAGGTCACTGTATCTAATCAATTATGGTTTGGTGGTGAAAATTGGGTGGATAATTATTGAATGCTGTACAATTATAGTAAGTGAAAACATTGGACGAGAACTTGGCTAGTATCATGTAATACAATCCGTAAAAAGTAGAGAACTCGAACAGACACATTCGTCTCCATGCTAGCGATGCTTTGTTCAGCATTAATAATATGTCACAAATGCAGCATTCTCCACGGCCCTCCCGAAGCTTCCATAATCACCAGCGTGTGGCAAATGCCACACGGAGCGCGTCACATTCCTCGGCCGGGAATGTAAATTATGCGACCCGCACCACCCACCCAAACAGCTCACGCATCGATACACCGGTGCCATGATCGTTCAAGGAATGTCGCGCCATCCCGCACCGAGTGTCCACCCGTCCGTGCTCGCCATTCATGATGGAAGGAATTTCGGACGAATCAGGACGAAACTCATCGGCACCATTAGCATTAGAGCACAAACATTGCATAATTTCGTCCAATAAAGGACTTTAATCATGCTGCCACCGGAAATGACGGCCTCCCCGTGGATTAGTTGGATGGCACGGCAGCCTGGCGTGCCTGCGTGCGGTATTCGGCGAAGGAATGTGGCCTTCTGCTCGAGTTTTGGCTCGTGCGCACTTGGGTGGAAGCTGAGAAGGGGGAAAAAATACTGAAATGAATAGATATTCGAACAGGGTTTCGAATGAAACGGGCAACTACAACAAAGCGGACGGGAATTGCAAAAAGCTCTTTTCCATGGTCGATTAACTTTAATTGGAATGATAGTGAGAAGCAATCATCACCGGTGAAAGCTGTGGGTTGTTAAAATTACATGGTGTCATTTTTTTTTTACATGAGCTTCCAGTAAACGCATTGGCTACTCAAATACTGCTTATATAACCTTCATTTAACCGTTGCTATAGTACATTAAGGAAATAATATATACATCAACTGAATATTCTTCATGTTAGATAATCCTTTAAGCTTTCGAAACCTAAAAAGTAAAGTAGAATGCTATTATTTTGATATTCATGGAAAAATATAGCCAGAGGATTGCTCGTAAAAAATGAATTATGCACATTCAAATAAGTTACAGTCTACCTGTTAAAGATTAAAGAAAAAATAAGAATACAGCAACATAAAAAAAA
>KZ070260.1:162823-179332 GCA_002091845.1 Anopheles cracens
CAAGCATAATTGTGAATAATGGGCAGATTGGCGTCAGTTTGTAGAATAATAAATTAAAAATAAAAAGCGTACAAAACCATTACCTCACAAAAAACAGTGTTTTGTGTAGCTTCACAACGTTTTATATAAATATAAAATATCACGAATTATTTGATAAAATGTTGTAACTGACACTTCTATAGTAACTTTAGTAATGAGAATTGAAAAAGCCATCTTTTAAAAGCTTTTAAAATGTGAAGCTGTTTGAAAACTAATTCTTTCCGGTCCGCAGGCGATAACTGACTGACTGGAGACTGTTCCATTAAAGCAAGCCCAGGAAGTGTCATTCGAATCAATACTCCCCATTCGATAGTGGGAGGTAAAAATAGTAATAGCAAAAAAGTGCTCAGGACGGAAAACACATTAAAACGATTTCGGCGAAAGGTTTTCATTCATT
Source organism: Anopheles cracens (assembly GCA_002091845.1). Classification (NCBI taxonomy): domain Eukaryota; kingdom Metazoa; phylum Arthropoda; class Insecta; order Diptera; family Culicidae; genus Anopheles; species Anopheles cracens. The sequence goes on from KZ070260.1 coordinate 163,260, forward strand.
CGTTCTTGCATGCATTTGTACGGTTTTTTTTTTCTTGGCCCGCTAGTTTGCTGGCAGTATCCGCAGTAAACACGTCTTAACCTCTCGGAAGAAAATGAAGTCGCCGTGTGAAATTTCCGACAGACCGGAAGGGTCGGTCGTCGGGGAAGCGAAGTGAAGGATGAAATGCTGTGAAAAGCTGGCCCGGCGCTGGACAGACCGGCGACACGCTGGACCCAAGAAGCACATCGCTTCGCCATAAAAGAAGCGCACGCCGTGCTACGAAAGTTAGCACACCAAGAGGAAGATAGAAGTAGAAGCACGCAAAATGGTCACCGAACAGCGATATACCCGTAAACTATTACGAACTGGATAGCCGGCAGGCAGGCAAACGTGGAATGGAAATCGCCCCCACCCCACGGTAGGCGGTAGGGTTGACGGCGGAAAAGCCATCTCGCAAAGTGCCACAAGTCGCCACTGTCACCGGATATTGCAAACTGTCCGTTCTCGAGAATATCTTACCGATACGCTGCCAGAAGACGCCATTAAAGGCTTCGTTTAGATTGGGGTTTGTTTGAGCCGTTGATTCATCATCCCACAAGCTGTTTTTCAGCGCCGTCTGTTCGTGTTTTTTGCATACTGGAAGTAAGAAATAATGAAGCATTTTATTTAAAGAAAACTTTTTAAAAGTATTCAAGTATTCGTAGCACGATTACAATTTGTATAACCCTATTCCAATGTTGCTAGTTTGTAGATTTTTTTTTCAAATTGTCAAATTCGTATCCAAAGATTCTCTCCTTTTTCAATACAGGGTATGACTGTTATTCGAAACAACTGTTTTTATTAATCTTTTTAAGGGCAGTTTAACACCCATTTTGATTTTTGTGCTAGTCAAAAGACTTCAACTTTTGAAAAAAAAAATACGAACGCATCTATGTTTCAATAATTGGTACAATTTAGTACGAAAAACATAACCTTTTAATGGATATTGATACTTCCAAAGTCCATGTTCGAATAGCTAGCATTCCATATAACGAATAAGATTAGTGAGTAGGATCTTATAGATATCTTCAAAATGATCTGATTCACGTGTAGCTTAAAAAATGTGTAACACACATGTGTCTCTTAAAAAAGAAACATTTAATAGTAAAATGCAATGAATACAAATAACTTTGACTTGAGAATCTTTTAGAAATCAGAATCAGAAGTCCTGGCCAATGGAGTTTTGAAATGTTCCGAAAATCCATTATTCCATCGATTTCAAACAATTAAGACATTTCATGAATGATAATGAACTCAGGATGTTTACCAAATGCATTGGAAAACGCATGAACTCGATGATGAACTTCAAATGACAAAGTAATAAATCGTTGCAAACTGGATAGCAATACTGAAAGACGTATCTCCAACACCATCCGAAAACAAGCCTACTTTGTTTTGCGCTTTATTACTCAACAACGTTAAAAACAATTAAGCCAAGCATAAATAAAATTATTAATATTTGATGGTACTTTATATGAAACTTGAAACAATGATAATATAAGATTGTTTTTGTTAATCGAAAAAGAATAGAATTAAAATGAGATCCACAGAGAGGAATCCCAAATGTTGAGCGGATTTGTCAGAGATCTTCCTCGGAACTCCTTCAGTTTCTAGTTCGACTATATATCAGATCGCCTCCCAATCTCTAGAACAACCATTGAATGCCACAACACACAAGACTGTGCTCTGCATACGAGTGTAATGACTTCAAGACAGATTTTTTTCTCACACTCTAAACGCTAATAGCACGGATCAATTTCCATTCGTCATTGATGGCACTCGCCATTTACCGCCCCGATGGATGCACGAAGCCAATGCAGGATGCGATCTCCTCTGCTCTTGACGTAAACGATCGCGCCGGGAACAATAATCCCATATCATCGACGGATTAACAGTTTCATACATTCAATTATGCACTGAATTACGTAGACAATTGCGGTCGAACAATGGTTCGAGTAGCTCGGTGAAGACGCAAAAAAAGAGACATAGAGAGCGAGAGAAATAGTGGCGGAACCAACAATACAGGCGTCGACCGGCAGTTTGTGGATGAGGCGGAAATGTTTTGATCTTCGAATCGTAGTGGTAGAACGCAAAAAGTGAGAACTTCGTTCAGCGTTTTTGTCATTGATCCTCCGCACTCGAACCTGTACAGTGTCGGTTCTGGAGGGGCCTTGGCTACTTGACTCGGCCGGTCTCTCCGGGAATGTCATTAAATGCTTGCTCATGTGCACCACAAACACACACACACAGTCTGACACACATGGGGTGCATAGGGTGCTCAAGTACGTTGATACTTGTTATTAATTTACAGTAATTATTTACGCCATTGTGTCACGATGCTACGGCAATGCGACCACAGCAAATCAAATCAAACCCGATGCTAATGATGGGGGCTTGTGGTTCCGGTTTTTTCCCCGAGCTCACGACGAACACGGCTAACTTCCGCAGCGAAGCGCTCCGGGACGGTTTGTTTTACAACTTTGTCCCGACTGCTCCCATACGTTTGTGGCCGTGTCTGCTCACTTTCGCTGCGCCACCCTCGTGCGAACCACGATTGCACTTGAAAGTTGAACATTGTATGAAACCGGTGGCAGGCGTGCGTGCGGCAACGTAAAACTGACACTGACCTATCATGCTGCGGTCAGCCGATTGCGGGCTACCAAACGGGAAAACGGCCGGGGTATGTGATCGAGGAAACCTATTCTGAGGAGCGACGGAGGATAAAGCGGAGACGATTGCGGCGCAAAGATTGATGAGTTCTTTGGCTGATCGAACGCTGAATGGGAAAAATTTAGCGTATGATTAATGTACTCTTACCGTAATTGACGAACAAAGCATCGGAACACGCTCGGCCGGACGATGAACGGTAGAATTAGCCACTGATTTGCATGGAACGGGCTTGGCTTTCGGTGGGAAAGCAGCACCATCGTATCCAATCTAAAGGAAATGTTCAAAGCATTAAGCGTATGCAATATGCTGGAGCTCAGTGGCCATTAGTTTTCTTTTACAATATGTAGAAAATGTATCTTCTTGGTATCTATTCTTCATTATAATAGTAATAAGTATATATTGATTTAAAAAAAACCCTTCAGTTAGCTAAAGCACAATCCCTGTGTTCAGTCAAATGCCACCATATGGCTTCATACCTTTATAATTTGACCTCCATCTTTTGTTCACCGTCAGAAAGACAAGATACCATTTTTGTTTATAACCATATTTTGTTATTAGGTTAAAATTTGTAATATTGTAGGGTAAGCTAAGTTAAGTTGAATAAATTTACAATTATATGTTGTCATTATACGTCAATGTGTTATATTTTATATAATTCATAAACAGAAGAACTTTAGAAATGAAATTAAGGAGACAAGAAAGTTAAATTTTGTCGATAATTGTTAACATAGCACCTTAGCAAATTTTTAATGGTTAAAAACTTCATAACAATCAAATAGCAAATCATTAAAGGTTCTAGTTATTTCTTTTAAAAAGGAAATATATGTAAAAAATAAAACACAAAATGTACACATAAACATGCAACGAAAAGTATTACAGAAAATCATAGAAGGAACACACAAAAACATCGATTTATCTATCGTTGGAGCGTCAGGTCCTGATGGGCCATATCTTTCTGGTCAGCAGAAAACCATTTGTTGCATGCTTTGTACAACATAAAGATTATTTGTATACTTATTATCTTTAAGATAGTTGTATAGATAGTTGAAGTTGAATAAATACCTAGCCACGAGCTAACGAAAAGTCTCCTTTTCTTTTTGGACTAAAGAATTGCAATTAGTATCGCTGATATCCGAAAAATAGTAAAATATTCTATTTTCTATATTCGTATTCATTTCATATTCATTTGCGTTAAAATATCGAACTTAGCATTTTATTTTCATGTTATTAAGTCCTTCGAAAATCATGGCGCTGAGTTTGTTTTACACAATTTTTTACACCCAGTTTTAATACGATCGATTATCTAATCCAATTTTTCTCATTGTTTATACCTTGTCTAGATTTTTGTTTCAATCTTCAATTAAACGTAATTTGGACGAAGCTTTGCATTATCGTGCATTTTTTATCAAGGAAAAGTAATAAAAAAAGGATATAACTTAAAAAATCAATCAACTTGATGTATCGCACTGATTTAATTACATTCTTAATAATAATCTACAGCGTTTTGGCTAACTAGTCCTCAATAATAATGAAAACCACCTAACGTCAGCGGACCTTTCCTCCAATTCACAGGTTTCATCATCAACGCTAATCCCCCAAAAATCCGATACCGGCAACACGTCTCACACAAAGCGCTGTTTTGTATCCTTTGCCACAAACAGGCCGGATGGCCGGAATGGTGCACCGAGATTAACAACACCTATCCAATCAAATGCAATAAGGAGAAAGAAAAAGAAAATGCTGACATCTCGTTCCGTGCAACCGAAACCACTTTCACCACAGTGGAAAGCAGGGAGCAATAATCAAAGATGTCAAAAAAATCTTTATGACTTGTCGCCTGCCAAGTGATCGTCCTTATTGTTTACCGTTATTACAACGGGTACTTTCCCAGCCCGGCTGCCAATTAGAGGCAGATTTTTTTCTTGTATCTTCCCCATTGCGTTTGACAATCGCAAGACAGCGCAGAGTGAAAGAAAGTTTTACCCCAAAAAGAGTGCGTGTGTGTGTGTACGTGTCTCACAAATGGTGTAGAGTCCAGTTCCAGCCAAACAAAAGGAACGTCAACGTGCGGCGAAGACTACATAAGACCATCGTGCAAGATACTGTAGGGACGGCAGAAGATGCTGCGCCTTAGTCGCAGGGTGGTAGCAGGATGGCTGGCAAGCTGCACAAAGAGATAACTTTTGAACCAATCTAAACGAGGGCCACGCGAATAGTCGCAGGGTGGTAGCAGGATGGCTGGCAAGCTGCACAAAGAGATAACTTTTGAACCAATCTAAACGAGGGCCACGCGAAGGATCGACCCCTGGGTTGATGAGTTCGGGTCGCAGATACTCTCACGCGTGTCAGTCGGCTCTCGTCAAACGTGACGTGCCATACTGCCCCGCATGATGTATTCATCCGACGAAACGCACGAAACTAAAGCCCGGGAGTTATAGCCGGAAATCTGAGTTCTTTTTTTACTCAGACAGCACTTCTCAGCGGCTCGATCCTGTTCCGTCTTCACAGAGGAGGTTTTGCGGTTACATCGGTTACGAGTGTAATTTGATGTAAGCGCTCGGATGTCTAGAGTACCTGCGGCGGAGAAGAAATTGAGAATTTCAGTACGCGATGCAGTACGAATGCAGTTCGGAACGCTTCCTTCTGCATGTTTGATGAATTTTTCACACCAGAAAGCGGTTAGGTGACATGAGAAAACGTAATACGCGTTGGAAGGAACAACCGTGATGAACAAAAGATTATTAAGGTCGAGAATAATGCGAAGGTGAGGTAAGGAAATATTGTGTATGCCTTTGATATGATATTACCTTTTCTCCGTGAACAGGGGATAGCTCCAATTACTGATCAAGAGATCTTTGAATCGGGAAGGTCAATAACCACAAACAAGCGCGCTGAGGTGCAGTTGAATTATGGTATTAACCTATTCCGATGTCAATGAATTGTCTACAGTATAACATAAACATTACCATGAAAGCTAAATTAAACAATCTCGAATCCTTTTCATACACAATGTTCACACGGCAAGCGTACAATTTGCGACATAATAATTGTTTCGATTGAAGAGCAGTAGCCTTACACATTACATCGATCGAGTTGTCCGTAGCGTGATCGGCGCCCCACCAGACTTGAAACCTGCAAAATGTCTAATCAACATTTCACCTTCTTGCCTTCACACAAGCAGATCTGATCCGCTTTAGTCCTCTTATCCAAGTGACACAGTAGGTGCGTAAGATATGCGCCGCCTCGTTACTGTTTGAACGGTGAGTAGCAGCACCAGGAGGATTTACCTCCCACTGTTCCATTTTTATCTTTGTGTGACTTCTTTTCCCCATTTCGCAGGGCGGTTTTGATTGATTTTTTGTTTTCTTCATAACAGTATACCACTTTTGCTTTTGCGCAACAGTTGCGAACATGCACTGCACACGCAGCCAGAGTGTTGATAGGAATCGCGATGGATGGATCCGTCGGCGTAAGGATTTTGATTGGAATCTCGTTTCCTACGGTGGGAACAAAAATTAATCATTGCGTGCGAGAAGTGCAATGGAACCCTGGAAAATTAAAAATGAGCTTGAAAAAGGAAACAGGAAAAAGGAAAACACATGCACCTTACAGGCAGCAAGTGAGCTGTGCCCCGACGTACTTTCCAACGTCGTGATTCCAGCAGTATCAAACGTTTATAGCAAACGGCACCGAATTTTCCGATCCCGCAAAACCGATGCATCACAAAACGAGGGATGCGCCTGTGAGCATAACCGCTGCGAGCTGCGTTGCACACGCGATTCAAAACTAACCGTGCCCGCCGCCTCCTTAGATGTCGTTTCCCAGTTTACAATTTTCACCGCACTCCACGACAGGCGCGGCACGCTGAGATGAAAGAGACTCGCACAAAGATCAAAGCAATCGGCCACGGCAACGGATCGGAATCGGGGTGCGCAGGCCGGGTCCTAGGTGGCGAAGAATTTGTGTATTTGAGGTTTCCTGTTTCTCTGTGTTTTTTTTTTGTTGTTGCCTATCTGCAGTTGCTTACTTTCTTCTCTCGACTTCGCGGCGATGATTGAAATCAGCGACCGCGATGTCACGCTAGGAATGTGGCGTGGCGTTTCTTTTTCTCCCCGCTGCTGCTCTCTGGCCACAAACTCGGATTTTTAGCACGGGATTGAAGCCAAACAAAAAACGCTCCATTGCACGGGTGCTTCGAAGCCGACGCGGACAAGTGGAGTTGGGGTTGCGCTTTACGTAGATATTCAAGCCATAGGAGCGTCAATTGTTGCACGGCCGTATGCTTTTCAACAGAGTGCAAATGCTTCAAATCTCGTGACGTGTGTGTGAGACGGAGCTTTGTTCCCGGATGTTCCAGGTAGCTCCAGCTTGCTTATAGTACCTACGGCCCGTTTTTGGAAAAGAAAACATATCAAGCAGCATAATGTGCCTGGCCCACCGTGACTTTATCTAAAGCTTGTCCTGTTTTAAAATGCCATAAAAATTGAACAAGTCCCACTAACCAACCGCTTTTTATGGCGGGCATATTTTTTCGCACCTTCCTCCCGTTATCTATATTGCAATTAAGCGTGTTTGCGTTCAACGTCCACGGGGATCGGATAAAGCACGCGAAACCATTTTCATCAAATAAAGGAAGGCCCTGCCTCGTTCCCGACTGCACCATCATTAACCATCCTTCGCTGCCGGCCGAGTTTGGCGAACGCGTCCACCGACCGACGGAAAAGCAATTTGTTTCTCCCATTTAGCGCCGGTCGGTAGACAAGATTTATAATCCTGCAGCGCCAGGTCGCCATTGCGGCGGCCGGACCATCGGGGCGAACCAATCGGATTGCACGCCGTGGACGCCGCCGTGTTCCATCGCATTAAAGTATCCCTTCGGCACGGGCTTCCGGTTGCGGAGGCCGACAGCCAACCCTCGGATTCAAATCACAGCTTAAGAGCGTTTTCTTGGGGCAAGGCAAGATAAATAGATGGCAAATTTGGTGAGCAGCGAAGAACAGCAACAGCAACAAAAAAAAAACTCAAAGTCCTGCACACCCGGAATCGATAATAACACTGGGGTCTGGGAGCTAGAATGTAGTTCTGTGTAAAGAGACTCGCACAAAGATCAAAGCAATCGGCCACGGCAACGGATCGGAATCGGGGTGCGCAGGCCGGGTCCTAGGTGGCGAAGAATTTGTGTATTTGAGGTTTCCTGTTTCTCTGTGTTTTTTTTTTGTTGTTGCCTATCTGCAGTTGCTTACTTTCTTCTCTCGACTTCGCGGCGATGATTGAAATCAGCGACCGCGATGTCACGCTAGGAATGTGGCGTGGCGTTTCTTTTTCTCCCCGCTGCTGCTCTCTGGCCACAAACTCGGATTTTTAGCACGGGATTGAAGCCAAACAAAAAACGCTCCATTGCACGGGTGCTTCGAAGCCGACGCGGACAAGTGGAGTTGGGGTTGCGCTTTACGTAGATATTCAAGCCATAGGAGCGTCAATTGTTGCACGGCCGTATGCTTTTCAACAGAGTGCAAATGCTTCAAATCTCGTGACGTGTGTGTGAGACGGAGCTTTGTTCCCGGATGTTCCAGGTAGCTCCAGCTTGCTTATAGTACCTACGGCCCGTTTTTGGAAAAGAAAACATATCAAGCAGCATAATGTGCCTGGCCCACCGTGACTTTATCTAAAGCTTGTCCTGTTTTAAAATGCCATAAAAATTGAACAAGTCCCACTAACCAACCGCTTTTTATGGCGGGCATATTTTTTCGCACCTTCCTCCCGTTATCTATATTGCAATTAAGCGTGTTTGCGTTCAACGTCCACGGGGATCGGATAAAGCACGCGAAACCATTTTCATCAAATAAAGGAAGGCCCTGCCTCGTTCCCGACTGCACCATCATTAACCATCCTTCGCTGCCGGCCGAGTTTGGCGAACGCGTCCACCGACCGACGGAAAAGCAATTTGTTTCTCCCATTTAGCGCCGGTCGGTAGACAAGATTTATAATCCTGCAGCGCCAGGTCGCCATTGCGGCGGCCGGACCATCGGGGCGAACCAATCGGATTGCACGCCGTGGACGCCGCCGTGTTCCATCGCATTAAAGTATCCCTTCGGCACGGGCTTCCGGTTGCGGAGGCCGACAGCCAACCCTCGGATTCAAATCACAGCTTAAGAGCGTTTTCTTGGGGCAAGGCAAGATAAATAGATGGCAAATTTGGTGAGCAGCGAAGAACAGCAACAGCAACAAAAAAAAAACTCAAAGTCCTGCACACCCGGAATCGATAATAACACTGGGGTCTGGGAGCTAGAATGTAGTTCTGTGTGTGTTTTTTTACTCTCGTCCTTCCGAGGGTTCTCGAACCACTGCCCAACGTCCTGTTGTCCTCCCGCTCCGAGAAACTCGCGCGCGCGCCCGCGCGTTCTCGAGTCCGCCTATCTGTCTCTCATTAAGGAAACAGATTTGGGGCATGCCGTAAAACGTTGGTCGGGTGTTCATGTTTTTCCCGAAAGAGATTTCCCGCCTTACCGAGGGCAACCGAGCGTTGTGCGTGTTATGCGTTTTTTTCTTCTTCGTTTCCTTTGCATGCCTGGATAACACCGGGCCAGAAGCTATCTATGCGGACACTCAATCTTCGAAGAGCCCATCGGCCAAGACAAATGAAGGGAAGTTGTAAACGGACAAGATAAAGGTGACATTAACGTTTCCGGTCACATTTTTTGCCCTTTTTTCGGGGGGTCGAATCCGGGGGCAGGGATAAGGCAAATTGAAGTGGACATATTTTATGACGAAATATTGGATGTATTTTTGAAACGGAATCCCCAGAAGAATGTGGATATTTTAGAAGATTTTATGATTTTTTGGGTTATTAAATAACATGGTCAAGTTATGGGAAGCATACGGATAAATAGATGAACAAACAGCAATACAGCCAATACTTGTATGTTTGAATCTAGTTTCATATATAATTTTATATACGTCATCGATAGTGTTAGATAACCAGCTAACTTTTCACTGGATACATTCATTTGCATGTACTAATATAAGTACAGCAAACAGTCCGAAATTAGAAGTATTAAGTCATGTAGCACTTTGTTCTTAAGTTATAATTTAAGTTATATGATTTTGATGTAAAATGTTTCCTATTTTCAACTTTAAAGGGCATCGTTCTATCATAGCATAGAGCCCTTATTGTAGTATATTTTACACCAAGAGAGACAGAGTGGGTCCTTTTGAGAGTAGCAATATTAGAAAATAAATTGAAAAAAATACTGAAAAAGAAAAGGAAACTCTGTTTTAATGGCAATTTTTATATGTTGACGAAGTTTATTTTACACTTAATGAATGTTCAGTAGCTTGAAGATCACCTTAGTTTATGCAAAGAAAAACAGGCGTAGATTATTTACTAAACGTTCAGGTCTAAATCCACCAATTAATGTTGAAAATATTCGTATAAAGGGTCTATGTACTCGAAGCTTGAAGGAATAAACAAAACCGCTAGACGTGAGTGTTGAGCTAAGTGTGATTGGAAAGCTTTACTTACTCCATTACTTCTGCTTCCTGCCTTGACGACCTAAGTCACGACCTAAGTTCGACGAAGCCACGATCACTTTAAGTGGACTGATCTATTCCACCATAATCGGTTAGTAATTTCTTATAAGGTGGAAACGACTAAACGAGATTGTGGTCTCATTCCTGCCGTGTGAAGACCGGCACCGCTACCACTATACCACAGGGGCCCCATTCCTTTACTTAAAAATCCATAACATAACTATGGTTAGACAGTTTAGTAGTTGCAGGTGTTCTAAGTAAACACGAAAGCTCATGTGGATAAAGTTACCTGAGTGTTAATGCTTCAGTTCTATTGATATTATATTATTGATTGTTATTGCTATAATTCATCACATTGTTGTTATAAACTAGTCAAGTCAGCAGAGTTCGTCCCAGCTCAAGTTCCAAGCCTTAGTTGAAATTATTACTAATTAATACGTTTAAAACTCTTGCATCATCGTTGTTATCACTCCGATTCTGAATTTAAAGATAATAAAAAAGGTCTTTTAAACTATTCTGGACTTAAATAAAGAGTTTGAACTATAACTCTAATACACGTAATGAACTATATTATTCTACAAAGAACGTTGTCACTATTATTCTAAGGCTTTCATTCCAGTTTAGCAATATGATTAATAACTATTTTTAATATAAACTTCAGTTTTCAACTAAATGATCCTCTCTAGCAAGGTGGTATAGTGATATAAATGACAGACACAACTTGTAGGCACAACTTGTTCCATCAAAGATAGCGACGAAAAAGACTTGCATTCAATTAAGTCCAACATTTATTTAGACAAACACTTCAATAACATTTCTATATTTTTTATATAACGAATATATGTACGTTTCAACTAATGGCTGCAAACATATTTTAAGACAAGGTAAAAGTTACAAAAATTTTCAATCAAATTATTGCTTTAGAAAACAGTAGCGATGGAGTTTTTATGGATTGGTGCCATCTATAGGCAATAAAAAATATGTATTTTTAATGCATTTAAACGAATTTGCTAAGATTTTTAAAAACATGTTTAAGCCTTACCGGGATCAATGAGAATGAAGCATAGCAAACATAATTTAAATAATTAACGATATCGTTCTTTTTTACATTTTTTTACAGAGATATTTACACTTTTAATAAGTAGTTCGAATCAAAGAAAAAGTGTCATTCGTCTGTTTTTTTAGTTATTAATTAAAATACACTTTTATAGTTTACTTTTGCTACATTCATGTACTGTTTTAAATGTTTTTTTTTATTTATTCTGTTAATTTTTTGTTTGATTTTGCATGCAATTCACACACAGCGGCGGATTGATGGTAAAAAAACAATCCCTCTTCCATTTTTTAATTATTCAAAAAAATCATTTCCCCCCACCAAAGTGTTACTGAAGCGACAGATCACTGGCAGATTTTACAATCAGCGAGTTGGCGATCAGAAATAACGCGCCTGCTGCGATGCAGCGGAACCGTATTTTGTATTTTGTGACCAGAGATGCCAGCGAATGGAATAAAAATGAATAGAAATGTACGCCGGTTGGTCGGAAAAAGGGAAAACATTTACGGCACAAACAAGAACACAAAAACACCGTGCACCCGGGCGCCCGAACGGGCAGACGAACGCGCGAACCAACGAATTCGGAACTCATTTCGCTAATGATGTGGAAGGCGGCTCGTAGAAACGGACTAAATGTAGAAAATTATAATTATAATCATTTCACTGAGTGCATGGACCGCCATTTTCATTTTATGCTGTAAGCAGCAACAGCAGCAGCATTCCCGCAACCAACGTCCCCACCGTGGTAAGTCACGACCTAAGTTCGACGAAGCCACGATCACTTTAAGTGGACTGATCTATTCCACCATAATCGGTTAGTAATTTCTTATAAGGTGGAAACGACTAAACGAGATTGTGGTCTCATTCCTGCCGTGTGAAGACCGGCACCGCTACCACTATACCACAGGGGCCCCATTCCTTTACTTAAAAATCCATAACATAACTATGGTTAGACAGTTTAGTAGTTGCAGGTGTTCTAAGTAAACACGAAAGCTCATGTGGATAAAGTTACCTGAGTGTTAATGCTTCAGTTCTATTGCTATTATATTATTAATTTTTATTGCTATAATTCATTACATTATTGTTATAAACTAGTCAAGTTAGCGGAGTTCATCCCAGCTCAAGTTCAACCCTTAGTTGAAATTATTACTATTTAATACGTTTAAAACTCTTGCATCATCGTTGTTATCACTCCGATTCTGGATTTAAAGATAATAAAAAAGGTCTTTTAAACTCTAAAAAAGTAATAACTCTAATACACGTAATGAACTATATTATTCTACAAATAACGTTGTCACTATTATTCTAAGGCTTTCATTCCAGTTTAGGAGTATGATTAATAACTATTTTTAATATAAACTTCAGTTTTCACACAATATTACATCCTAACCTAAATGATCCTCTCTAGCAAGGTGGTATAGTGATATAAATGACAGACACAACTTGTAGGCACAACTTGTTCCATCAAAGATAGCGACGAAAAAGACTTGCATTCAATTAAGTCCAACATTTATTTAGACAAACACTTCAATAACATTTCTATATTTTTTATATAACGAATATATGTACGTTTCAACTAATGGCTGCAAACATATTTTAAGACAAGGTAAAAGTTACAAAAATTTTCAATCAAATTATTGCTTTAGAAAACAGTAGCGATGGAGTTTTTATGGATTGGTGCCATCTATAGGCAATAAAAAATATGTATTTTTAATGCATTTAAACGAATTTGCTAAGATTTTTAAAAACATGTTTAAGCCTTACCGGGATCAATGAGAATGAAGCATAGCAAACATAATTTAAATAATTAACGATATCGTTCTTTTTTACATTTTTTTACAGAGATATTTACACTTTTAATAAGTAGTTCGAATCAAAGAAAAAGTGTCATTCGACTGTTTTTTTAGTTATTAATTAAAATACACTTTTATAGTTTACTTTTGCTACATTCATGTACTGTTTTAAATGTTTTTTTTTATTTATTCTGTTAATTTTTTGTTTGATTTTGCATGCAATTCACACACAGCGGCGGATTGATGGTAAAAAAAACAATCCCTCTTCCATTTTTTAATTATTCAAAAAAATCATTTCCCCCCACCAAAGTGTTACTGAAGCGACAGATCACTGGCAGATTTTACAATCAGCGAGTTGGCGATCAGAAATAACGCGCCTGCTGCGATGCAGCGGAACCATATTTTGTATCTTGTGACCATAGATGCCAGCGAATGGAATAAAAATGAATAGAAATGTACGCCGGTTGGTCGGAAAAAGGGAAAACATTTACGGCACAAACAAGAACACAAAAACACCGTGCACCCGGGCGCCCGAACGGGCAGACGAACGCGCGAACCAACGAATTCGGAACTCATTTCGCTAATGATGTGGAAGGCGGCTCGTAGAAACGGACTAAATGTAGAAAATTATAATTATAATCATTTCACTGAGTGCATGGACCGCCATTTTCATTTTATGCTGTAAGCAGCAGCATTCCCGCAACCAACGTCCCCACCGTGGGCGGAAAAATAATCGTGCGGGGATCGAAACACGGCCGCAACACCGATGGCGCTGTTGCTCGGGAGGGTGAAAACGTGAAAAGTCCTTTTGGAATGGTCAGCTTTTACGATGTGTTTTTTTCTCCTCCCAACTCTGCCTTTTTCGAGAGGGGGTTGGGAAATTAAAAAAAAAAACTCTCATTACTCCACCCAAAAACCACTGCGCCTCGGAGCCGGGAATTCAAAAATCACGTGAACATGTGATGAAGTGTGTAATTAGTGGTCTATCAAAAATCACTCTTGCAACATCGTGTACGCGCGTTTTCCAACGAGTGCCCTTCTGGCCCCGGCGATGACACGTGCAGGGGCGTAGTGAGTGGCGGTTGGACTAAAGTGCGTTCGTCCGCACTCGTGCCCGTGTGCCGCACGCGGGGTAACTGTGCGTCTAATCCGGCGTCCTGCGAACGAATGTTTCAGCCACTTCCGTGGGCGGATGGTTTTACCACTGCCAACTGCAGCGGCAACAACACCAACAACTGGTGCCACTCGAAAGGCGCACTGGGCCCCCTCCGCGTTCGGCGAGCGTGATGCGCGCTCGTTGAGAAGTTTTCAATTATTTCGATTGCAAAGCGAACCGAGAGGGAAGCGATTGAATTGAAGGTGAGTGCAAAAGCTGGAAAGTGGTACATTTCGGGGGTGTGCTAACGAGATGTTAAATCCAAATGAACGAACGTACGACACCGAGACGCAGAGATAGACGGCAGGAAGAGGTGGCAGCGGCGCGGAATGCTTCAAGGATAGTAATCGTAAAATTAAATCAAATCAAGGAGTGAATCCGGATGATTGAAACAATAACATCCCATAGTAAAACACATGTTGTAGCATTGCTAATTTAGAAAGATCCTCTATACAACAACGAATTATAAAGGCTCCATAATTTTTATGTAATAGTATTTACAGTTCCCTGAAAACTTCTACTATTTTATTTGATTACTGTGGAAGGGTATCAAAGGGACAAGGGTTTAAAATTGGACGACTTCTTCAGATGGCTATCTTATCAGTTCATCGGTTTTACAAAAGCCTGCTCTTGTACGCTCCCAGCTGCCCTAGCGTGTTACAGAAAATACCATTCATCTTGCAAAGCAAATTGTGACCAAGCGAATGGTAAAAGAGTCCATCAGAATCATTGCACGAATCATGAAGACTTCTACTTGATAAGACCACTTAACAACTGGTATGATTTCACTACAGATTACGTTTGAGTAGCAGTGTATGTACGATGCATCACACACCATTTGTTTCTAGCGATGACTCTTTCCACCATCGTTAAACATATCAGTAATACTTTTTCTTTTTGGATTAGTAAATTGAATAGCCAACAGCAGGCTTCTGAAGGAGAGCTTTTTGAGAAAGTTTTTGGAAAATTCAAGAATTCACTCCCTAGCAATGAGTGACTATCAGGTTACGGTGGTATAGCCAAGTCTGACAAGCTATATCCCGCATTTTTTTGCAGATACCAATCAACGCAAGAAAGTGGTGTACAACATTCAATTATAATAAGTAGTAGTAAAAATAGGTAAAAATAGTAGTTGTTTTTGGTATATGCCATTGTGAAATTCCTTGAAGAAGAAAACTAGCTCATGACGGCAAATGTCGACCAATGAACAATTGTAATGAAAAATAGCACAAACTTGATGTCATGTTCATGGTAACGGTCCGGATCTTCGAGATACCCATATACAGAGATATTTGAGGATGAATTTGGGATTTAATACGAGATTAGTTTGGGTTTCTGATCAATTGATCGGTGATCAGTTCTTGTCCTGTAACTGTGTAACAATGAACCACTACTGGGACGTGCTTATGTAGTTCATTCCGGTAGCTATTCTGACTCCTTCGGGTGAGACACCTCCGCGTGAGACCGTCAGAATGTGACGCTCGCGCAATCGGTATAGCGAATGTCATCCTTACTCTTATCAGGCACGATCATCTGGAATGGGTCAAGAGTAGTGTTGGGTAACAGAGAATCAGACTCATGAATCTGAATGAATATTTTAACTAAATGAATGAATATGAATCTTTGAAACAAATATTCACGAATCTCATGAATCCCTGTAGATTCATGAATCTCTGAATTTTATCTTTTTGAATTATTTTGATCCGACAAACCATTTCGTGTATTAATGACATGATGCGTTACAGCACAGTACAACCCTGCTTTTTCTGGATCGCCTATTTTTTGCCACTTTCACATGGTTTTGTTTCCCCACGTTTTGCTAAGAGATTAATTTTTCCATAGCGGTTCA
>KZ070260.1:193404-220606 GCA_002091845.1 Anopheles cracens
ATATGGATCATTAAAAGAAGAAGAATCCAAGTAATATCTTAACTTTGGTAACTTGGTCTTAGCTTAACTTTGGTAAATGTCTAAGTTTTTTTTGCATTCAAAATATTTTTATACTATTTAGCTTGGAGAAAAAAAAAAAAATGCATGCATACATACTTTGAAGTGATCAAAAGCACGGATTAAAACACATCCAGATAGTTGCAAACGCCCAAACCAATTAGCATATCGAAATGCAATCTGTAATCGCCCAAAAAAAAACGCTGCTATAAACACTGTCCGATTTTGGAAATCCTTTTCATGTTCATGAAATCTGATCAATCTAAAACCTCATCATCACGTGTCCTATTGCACGAAAAACCAAAACAAAACGAGATCGTTGCGACAAATCCCCGGGTCTTAAATAGTACCCCCGGCCCGGGTTCTCTAATTTATTTGACACCCAATTATCGATAACCATGATTGGGCGGTCCGTCGCTCACAAGCAAGCCGACGCGCTTGTGTTATGATTGACCATAAGCCAGCTCCCGTGACTAATTAAAATCAACACATACCGCACACCACACCACCCGTTGTCCCATTGACGATAGTTTACCCGTGCTCGCGCGCCATAACAACCAAGTGTCCTATACGTAGAAGCCTTTTACAAGCGCGCGCGCTCGCTCTCGCATCGTACCTTCAACTTGTCCAGTTTCCTTTTATCGTTAAATAAATCCTCTTAATGAAATAACCGCCTAGCCCCGAACGGTCGCTGTGCTGGGCACCGGTTCGTACCACTCAACCGGCCGGGGAGGTGTAAAAACTCAATTCTACGCCGGCTTAGCAGGTCCCTAAAAACGTGCGCAAATCCGATAATCCGTAATGAGCCATATGGAAAAAGTGGAACAAGACCAGCGGGTGAGAATTGAACCGATAGGTTGACAGGTTGTAGAAATTTGGTCCGGGAACCACCTTCGCAGCAAGTTGTACCCCATCCCCGGCGGTCTGGAGGCCGTAAAAGCCGCCGGAGAAAGTTTAACAAGCAGCGTTGGGAAGGTAAATGAAACAAAATTAAGGGAAATCCCACCGGGGTCGTGTGTTGGATGCAAACAGTCATAGAAAGGATTAAAATATTTTTAAAAATTACTTTCATTGACAGCAGAAGGATGTTGAGTACATCGTACTTGGTTCGACTGTATTCATTGAGTTATGGGACATATTTTTTATAGCTGTACTACACGACTTAATATGTAAATTAAACATTACACTATGTTCAAACGAACGGAAGCGCAAATTGGTATAGTTCCATGAAGTGTGTTCCCTTTTGGTCTATTAAACTTCGGCCGATTCCAAACAGAAACTACCTCCCGCGGTGCAGCGCCGCTCCATATTGCAATCGAATCCCCCCAGGGAGTAAGGAATTTGCCTCCTCGGATATTCGCAATCGCAATGAGCATTTTTTTTTCTGTTGGTCGTGTTTGCTGCTAGTCCCGCTGCATAGTTCACCAGACAAAGTCACGACGATGGCAGCGGTGGACGTCGTGGCGCGCGACGTGGAATGTTTCATCCGCGCGCCGGGAGTTCGTTTTGCTGGAATTGGCAACAGGATAATAGGTTTTATTACACACCGACACACACACACACACGTCGCTACATCCGCTGCCATTGAAGATGCTGTCGCGTATTGCGACATAAGACAGGTGCTAGGTTGGGGTGCAAAAAATGCAATTAGATGTCCATGCCGAGCCGCCAAATAGTATGGAACTAATTTCACACGACCGAGTGCTCGCGTGGAATCCTGGGAATCCCCGGACAGACAGGCGTGATTGATTCGGGAGATGCGTCTCCTACGCCGTCGTGCGTGCTTTGTGACCGGATGCTATCAGCACAATCGAGAAGCTATATTAATAACTCATCATATTTTTCATGATCATGGTTTAGGAGGAGCAGTTTGACTGTGGTGCATCGTGTAACTATGCTCGTACATCATCATTGCCGCCGTGAGAAGTTTTCAGCACTGATCCCATTCCGTGCGACGCAAACAAATGCGGCCATTCGAATTGGGACTACTTCCTGGTCGGCCGGGGACCTGGTCGATCGCTACAAATACCCCCTAACCGAAGCCGACTGAGCCCGACAAGGTGACCATTGTTGGCGAATGATTAATAGTTTGTCTTTGCCATCGGCCAGAATGACAACCTGGGGTGAGACGGAGAGAAAACCACGGGTAGTTGCACTTTGCCACGGTACATGCTTTGCTAAGTAACATGTTACCTGTCCGGACGTTACTTAGAGACATGCCGTGAACTGACATACGCTAGCAGAGACAGGGGAGAGAGAAAAAAGAACACGAGTTCAACTCATTAATATGGATTAAGGAAGCGCAAAGATCTCGGTGGTCACAGTTCCTAGAACCTAACAGGTTTCTCAAAGTACTAGCGGACTTGCGAGACACTCACAGCCAGAGGTGTGAAAATTCAAATTTAATGATAGCCAGCAACGCAACGCTTGCGCGATAGATTAAAGCGGTCGGTCAGACCATAACCGCAGCAGCAGTCGCATTCGGAATTGCGTTACGTTCGCGAAGGGGGGAGAAGGACGTTTCGCCAGCTCGTCAGGGTTCGCCTGACTGAGGCTAATCAAACCGCACGCCTGTCCGGTGCGATGTCGAGAGTCAGTTTTGACACTTTCAACCATCATTAATGTAAGCGTAACGCGTTTTGTAGCATGATTAATTTGCACCCGGCCGGAGCCCAGAAGGGCCGACCGGGGACGACGAAGGAACGACGAAAAATAAGCCCAAGCCCAAACCTCTCACCTTCACTCGGTACCCCGACCACCCCACCACCCCTTGACGGGCCTTGTCGGGCCCAAAACGGGGACAGAAGTTTTCAGGTCCCGGCTTTCGCAAGATGGATGGATCGGTCGTGAGCGAGAAGGAAGTCATAATTCATCTTCCATTCATCTACGACCGAATGTCCGACCACCGATTGCCCTCCGTGTGTAGTCCCGCTGCATAGTTCACCAGACAAAGTCACGACGATGGCAGCGGTGGACGTCGTGGCGCGCGACGTGGAATGTTTCATCCGCGCGCCGGGAGTTCGTTTTGCTGGAATTGGCAACAGGATAATAGGTTTTATTACACACCGACACACACACACACACACGTCGCTACATCCGCTGCCATTGAAGATGCTGTCGCGTATTGCGACATAAGACAGGTGCTAGGTTGGGGTGCAAAAAATGCAATTAGATGTCCATGCCGAGCCGCCAAATAGTATGGAACTAATTTCACACGACCGAGTGCTCGCGTGGAATCCTGGGAATCCCCGGACAGACAGGCGTGATTGATTCGGGAGGTGTCCTTCTAGTTTCAGGGGGCTCGAAGCGATCTCAACAGGACAGCGTCATGGTGTCTTGCCAAGTTTGGCCCGCAAGATACTTGTAGTGTTCTATTTTCCCCTGCACAATTTCTAGTGCGACAGCAGGAGTGAGTGTATCCCTTTTTTTGTTTGTCGGGATGCAGAATTTAAAGGATCAACGCCATCAAGTGTTTTGCGCTGAGCGATGCAGTAGCAGTTGTTGTGATTGTGCTGTTGTTAGCTGGGATTGTTCTCAGATGCGTTAAGCACCGTGTCCATAAACATTCGCAAAGCAATCGTCAGCAATCGATCATCTAAAAGAGTACATAAAAAATGGCAAATTATTATTATCGCAGTAGTAAAGACAAACGTACGTAAATCGGTACAGAATATGCGAAGAAAAAAGGACGAAAAGGACCTTTAAAAAGGGGTTCTCGGAAATCAAAGCAGAAGCGAGTGAAAAAAAACGCACCGGTGTGTGTTGCCGGTGGTGCACGCAGAAATCTTGCACAAAAGGAAGCCTATGGTTCTTGGAAATATAGCACCGTGTCCATAAACATTCGCAAAGCAATCGTCAGCAATCGATCATCTAAAAGAGTACATAAAAAATGGCAAATTATTACTATTGCAGTAGTAAAGACAAACGTACGTAAACGGAAGATGTGACATAGAATACAAACAAAACGACGCACGCTTCGTGTCCACATAAATCATACTAACCAGCCTTCGGAACTATATACCCGGTGAATGAAGGAACTGAACGACTGAAGCGCAATCGTTTAGTTTACAACAACAAGCAGAAAACCTTCCCCAAATGCGACCCGCTGCCGGGATTCCTGAGAATATCCTGGGCCGAAGGGCTGGGAATATGAAAATTACTCTACTTCAAAACCCTGGACCATTTCGGGGGCGTAACGCGTCAATCAAGCGTGCATTGTGTGTGTGTTTTAATTTTTTCCCCCGTAGCAAACGTGATTACTCAACGGCCGTACCAAGGACGCTAGACGGAGATTTGAGGGTGCAATCCGTGCAAGAGGGCGCTGCTGCGGTTGAACTAATGTCGGTTCGATGATAACATCAAGCAAACGAGATCAGCAGTAGTGGTTCCGGAGTAATTACAATAATATTTCTAGAACCTTTTCTTCTGTTTGAACGCCCACTTCTAATCTTTCTCGACGGTGAGAGAGATTGAGAACGAGAGGGGAGGGCACGATCGTACATCATTGATTGTCTCAATTTTCTTCTTCATTCTTCAGGATACCATATTTTACGAGGAAATGGACCAGCAACAGCAGCAACAGCAGCAACGAAAAGATCCATACAAAGCGAAAAGGTTTCGAATGATTTCGAGGTTTTCTTCCTCAATGAATGTCACATGAAATTTCGGTAACAACGTGAACAAAAACCTGAAATCGAATCGTCCAAATGGCCATCCAGGCATCCTTTTACATTCCCACCGGATGTTTGGTATGATCGGTTTAAGACGGACAACAGTCACAGTCCGAGGTTGACAGGGTAGGAAAAATATCACACGACGTTTGCGAGGTAGTTTTCTATGCGCGAGCGGGGCGCGGCAGTATCATAAACGATTTGGGACAAAAAAGATGATCGCCTATCTTATGTAGGTTGCCTAGAAAATATGTTATAATAATTATGATTATTGTGATTGATTTTGACCATAATGGCATCAGCAAAATTTTAAGGAAACTTGTAATTTGAAAATTTCACAAATGTCGCAAACTTTGCACATTTCAACCATCGCATTTTAAACGTACAATTTACCTGCTTATCCTCTGCCGGCTTCAACTATCGCTCCGCTACCAGACGCCTGTTTGAAAGTTGCCTCAGGAATTTCCCATATGCTCGAATGGGTTTCATTTACGACCGGATACTAACCCCCGTCCGCAGGAGCGACTATAAAACCATAAAGTAATAAAGCATAAAATAGTTAAAAATTTATGGCACAGAAAAACGGTTCAAAAATCAAAAGCACGTCGTAAACCAAAGGCATCGGATAAAAACGTTTATTTTATGTACGCAGTTGCGCGAGTTGCAAGCGATCGTCTCGCACCACCACACCACCCCAGAAGATAGTGGTGGAAAATGAAGCGGGAGAAAAAGCGGGTATAGTGTAAAGATGAAAAGGTTATAAAATAAATATCGCTCATACCGTGGGGAACAACGTGCAACGCGCCATTGTAATGAAAATATTATGCGGATTTTGCTCTCGACACAAAACGTACCAAAATCTGGAGAAGAAAGCAACGTTCTCCTAGGTGTTGGCTTGAGGAGGATTTCATTTTTACGTTTAAAATAATATCCCCACATCTCGCAGTTCAATTCGTGTCACGGTATAGGTGAGTAAATTATATGATGCATACAAGCGAAAACGGGAGGAAAAAAATGTTTATCATCGCTTTACGCCGTTTTGGACGAGTCATCGAAATTAAAAAGTACAGGTGGCGATAAGAACCGGTTTCCAGCGGAAAAGAAAACTTCCCTGTGAATAATAAGATTAGCGGACGGGTTCACATGCGAAAAGACAGTTCCATCAAGCATGTTAATAACGATACATTGAACTGGGAAAGTAAAAAACATGTATAAAATTAGTTCTCTTGAGATTAAACAATCTCTTTTGAATGTTTAGCAGTGGGCAATTATTGTTTCAAGGAAATGTCTCTAAAGATAATCACAAATAGCTAGAAAAAAACAGAAAAGAAGGATCGCTCAAGACAGCATACCATTTTATATCGCGTAATTGCTACCCGGATCTGAACGCGACTAGCGAAAAATCGGTTCACCGGCTGACCAATTCATCCAGTTTACCCAATCCACGGCACTCTCCCGATTGGGATGGGCTTGCAGTCTCCGCTTTCAGTGCTCCATTCGTTTATAGTCATACGTCCGCGCATAAGGAAATGTGCAAACACTGCAAAAATCTTCTCACCAATCTCGTCGTCGTCGTCGTCGTCGCCGGTGTCGGCTCGCCGGTGAAAGAGAATTGACCCACCGAGTTCAGAACCGCCGTGGGATCGCCTCTCTTGTTCGCTGATTTGCCCGTCCGAAGTCGTCCGTCGGCCGGGGGCTGGCCCGTGAAGTGAATGTGACAAATAATTGGAAAATTGGTATCGCTTACGCTGTTCTTCACGCAAACGCCAAACTATACGGCATCATCCGCCCTCTCAGCGAAGGAGCAGCAGCGGTCTGAATTCATCTGATTTTGCGCTGCTTGGCTTCATTTTCTTCATCTTTGTTTGCTGGCCCACGATGCAGCGGCAGGCTGTTGATTGTGGGCCAGCGTTCCGCCCCGGTCAGCTTCTTGCAACAATGCGAAAATTGTCTCATCGCCACTGATTAAATTAACGCTGACTTGGTTTTACGTTACTGCATGTCATGCGCCTTGCTCAATCAACCCACCCCCGGGGCCGGTGTGCCAATCGTCTGCGTTGAAAATTCCGAAAATGCTGAGACGCACTGATGAGCTTTATTTGTGCACCGGATCTCTCCAATCCTCATGGTGAGCAGACAAGTCAAATGAGTGACCATTTTCGCTAGAAGCAAAAGAACATTGAAGGAATTGCGTTATATAGTCGTTTGTGTTTAGCCATTTGAGCTTGAAATGAACGATGGCGTATCTCGTTTAACAAAAAAAAACTCAATTATCACAAGCGCTTTCCGTAAAATGTCAGGCAGGACAGAAGCTCTCGTAGCCTACGTAAAGATGAGCAATGTTATTGTTAGCATACTAGTATTGAACCTTAACTGTACGCTACCGTTTGCTTAACAACCAACAACCATAAAATATTACGAGCAATTGCTTCTTGAAAGCCAATGGGTAAGCATTAAAGAAGCGCTTTCCCAGCTTCTTCTATCGCTACTGTTGCAAAATGCACTAAATATCAATATTATTTCGATGGCGGTACTAATTAAATTCCTTGCCTAACTATTACAGGCAAACAACCAACACTGCACGGGTCATTGCATAGATTTTAACCATCCACAAATTCAATAACACAAATTCTTTGTTTATCATAAAGGATAATAAACGGACATAGACAATTGACAGCCGAAAAGCATTGTTTACCGCGATGCGATCTGACAATACAGTACATTGCAAAATTGGAACACTTTTGTTTCGATTGATCTAGAATTATTGAACAAGGATTTTCAAGCTATCTCGAAGAGTAGAAAACGTTTCTTAAACTAACGAAATAATATCAAATATACTACATGAGCGTTAGATTCCCACTATTGTTGGTGAAGTATTTACTATTAAATGAATCTATTCGTAGAATGTTGTATATAATTGAGCGGATACGCACTGCGCAATTTTTCTTTTACGACCGCTTTCTTCCACGCTGCGTGATAGCATGGCGATCCTTGTCAAAGGAAATGACACCTGGCGCTTTCGGTGGTGGAAGGACAATAGCGAAAAAGGTCACGATCGTTCTTTTGTTTGCAAAGTGCGTGATTGGAGCAGTGCACGTGTAATTCTTTCATTACAAAGCCATCTTGAAAATTTTGTAATCCTGCACTAACGGTTCGAAAGGTACGTGAATGGCTGGTTGGCTACAAATTTGTAATGGGGTTTTGTGTGATAAGTGTCCACCGATTTCGGGACCGTTCATTTCGCAAATGCGCAGTAGATTACGAACCGAGAGTTTTAAGCACTTTTTTATACTAAAATCATTGCTCAGCTTAAACATTTTACCATATTCATCATCCTTATCATGCGTTTGCCTAGAAAATGTATAGTCTTCATATTTAACATACGATTAACACTAATTAGGAAATCTAACCTTGAAATTGTATTATTGTTCTCCTGATCAATGCACCAAATTTCGTAGAAAGCGACTCAACTTCACGAGGATCGCCGCGTGGTAAATCAGAATGCAAAAAACAAGCTCAAGGTTATATGACGCATCTGCTTGAAATAATTATCTCGTATCATCAATGTGATCGCGGTCATGAATTTCCAATTGAGCTCGCGAGAGTTATGCATGTTTCGCTGTTGGGTGGAAAAGTATTGTTATTAAAATAAATGTAAATTTCGTTCCCACACGCATCCGCCATAGGATCGTGGATACCCTTAGCAGTGGGGAGATGCGAGATTCGATGCTGAACAAGCGGTCACAATAACTTCCAAATGTCGATTATTCTGGGATAATACTCAATTATGTATGAATCGCAGCGCCCATCGACGTGTTTCAGAATTGAAGACAACATGGGTGCGAGGCATATTCATATTTTGACTACCGTGAAGGATAATGAAGCTGATATAATTTCTCCCGTATTTTCTACTGAATTTTTACAGTTTCTGCCGAACTGGTGTCATAAGCTGATTTTGAAACAAAGCTGATATAATTTCTCCCGTATTTTCTACTGAATTTTTACAGTTTCTGCCGAACTGGTGTCATAAGCTGATTTTGAAACAATCTAACTCATTTTTAGAAGAGGAATTCTTCCAAAAATTGCTTTATCTTTGCTTTGAGGATCTACCGGGCCTTTTGCCTGATCGAAACGTGCTCAAGATGAGCGAACCGGATGATTTTCTGGATACAATCTTGCGCTATCAGCTAGAGCAGCCGCCGCTGCCGAATCTAAGCGCCAGAGCGACGCCCCTGCCGAAACTTAGCACCAAACCGCCGCTGCTAACGAATCTAAGCGCCAGAAGGCCGCCTCTG
This sequence comes from Anopheles cracens, assembly GCA_002091845.1. NCBI lineage: Eukaryota > Metazoa > Arthropoda > Insecta > Diptera > Culicidae > Anopheles > Anopheles cracens. The sequence continues at coordinate 202,427 of KZ070260.1, forward strand.
CCGAAACCAAACACGAAAACGCCGTCCCTACCGAAGCCAAGGACCAAACCGCCACCCCTGCCGAAACATAGCAACAAAATACCGGCCTCAATCGATATAAATTTCCCCATATTCAACAACCAGAGTTTGTACCTACCATCCTACGTACTTCATAGGCTGGCTTCACTGAGGTATGTAGCATTATTATTTTTTGCATGAAATCATTCTAAAATAACGCAACGACACACGCACGCACATTTCACGTCAATACTGCTAATGATTGTTGCTCCCGTTCGGCGAGGCGAAATATGTGCCAAACAGCTGTCTTTCTGTGTTGGATTTCCTTTCATCGATCACGTTTCCCTTTCCTCGGGCCTAGGCCAGTGGAAGGAGGAGGAGAGCTGGAGTAGCGTACGCGACAGAAGTAGTACCGGCACAAGTCGATTGTTGACTTTATCGATCGTTTCACTGCCAGACCGAATGGATTTTCTCAATGAATTACGTCGACGGACCCCGGCGAGGGGAAGAGAAGCAGCACCGTGGCACAGGTTCGGGATTCTCCAATTGCTCCTGGGAAGCTGGGCGATGATGAGGCCGCGAATGGCGCTGTCGATGATGATGGGCCCTTTTTGAAAAGCGCAAACATACACCAATCCCGCCGTTGAGGTTGGTTTGTGGCGAATTCGCCTCTATTCGCTACCTATCACCGGCGCTCGGTCAAAGAATGGACAGATGAATGAATGGATGAACGGAGTCACCGGAACACTGGGCCTAAACACGCGGCTTTGAATGACTATCATCACACCTGCCGCCGCACAAAAAGCTTTAGATCGGACACTGGCGGGGTGCGGATTACGCCAGACCGGCCGATGAATGAATTCTAGACGCCCTTGCTCGGTGTATTGTGTGTGCGCGTTCGTTTGAGTACACAAACAGACGTTTACACACCCTCGTGCCACTTGCCGCAGCATAAAATCAATGCCTGAATAGTATGTAAAGGAACGTCGTTTGCCCGGACCCCCTGCCTCCGGTGTATTGGCAAAGAAAACGATACAGGAACTTTAGCGCACACCCTACCCGAGTTGGGCGAAACGGGACAAAACAATAATAGCGCTGTTTGCGTTGCAGTCTGGCACGTTTATTATCATTTTTTTGTGTGCAAAACAGACGACCTTTACTTTTACAAAGTGTGACGCTACAGCCCGCAGATCGTAGGTCATTGGTTTGGGCAGTCTGATGAGTAAGAATTCCCTTTAAAAATGCGTCTGGCTTTTAAAGACGGAAGTAGCCGTGGAAAGTATATTGCCCTAGAACGGGATGTCGCTAAGAGTTTATCTTGAACTATGCTAACTAGCTTCTTATAACTTTCATAACGTCTCGTTGGGTAATATACTTTTATATTCTTGTGAATTATTTTCTTTGCGTTATATGAATTCAACAAGCGATCCTATCCGTTAATTTTCAACAAGATATCGCACGCATCGCACGACTGTGATAAACAGATGGTGTTAAGCGGTCTCACAAGAATACCTTGCTGTCAAATTAACTTTCGTCTGAGTGCGATCGCGAGCGGCATCAGCATCCCGAGGGTAAAACTGTCCCTCATTAGAAAATTATAATATTTGATCTGCTTTTTTATAGCTTTCATATTCTACTCGGCGCGATAGAACTTACCTGCGCAACCAGGGTTAGATCCATTCTTGTGGTTTTCCCACGCGGACGCGACTTAACCAGCCACCGATATACGGATGGAGATGATCCTCGGGGTAATCCTGATGCTCGGTTCACACTTCTCGTCAGCCTGCCCGACTGGAAACTAGACACCCGGGCACCGTAATTCGATAACGTGCGCGAAGAAAACGGACGAAACGACGGAGTTCGTGATCGTTTGTTAATGTGGTTTCCTGCTGGATGGATGCCTTAGGGCGGGCCGATACGTCTGGTAAGATTCGTTGAAGACGATAATGTTTTCGTGCCACCGTAGGTTCCGCAGCGTGTACAACTACTTCACTTCGGGATTCGGTGATAGTATATCTCGTAATTTAAAACCAACCGGGAGATTTACCGGTGCTCGATTCGATGAGTCGGGGTTATTCGATGGTGGTTTGCATCGAGGTGTGTTTTTTTGCAGAACGGCTTGTTTGGTCGTGCTGTAAAACAACGTATTCGGAATCGTTTTTTTATCGGCAGTATGTAGGAATTTAAAATTATTGCAGCTCCCTGGTCGGGATATGTAATGAATAATAATGATGATGCGTGTGGCTGCGAAGCACTGCTCTCCCACACAGAGGCGCTACTTACAGTTTTGCTGCATGCACGGTGTGAATCGTGATGCGAATGATAAATAGTCCGCTATCTGTCACGGCCAGGCGGGGTCTCTGGTGGCGAGAGTGGCTCAAAGTTACGATATCCGTATGGTCGAAAGTTGTCGCTCTTCTGCTCTCGCCATCGCACCACCTCACAGACACACTCACACACACATAAGCTGATTAGGGACATAGTCGGCGCAGTAGCTAATTAAGCGCAGGAGGGAGGAGACAGCCCTGCAGGATCGGTCGTAACCTCCGGTGAACCGTTTCGCATAAACACCCGCGCGTGTGTGTCCTAGAGCGGCGCGCTAATCAACATATTTCTTCATCGCGCCTCGTGCGAACCGTGTCGATTTTTCCGTCGTTTTCTTTTTGCCGCTTCATTTCGTCTCACGCTTCGTGTGTCGCCGCTGCCGTTGGCACTGGCCGTGGCAGTGGTCAAAGATTGACAAACAAATGCTCTTCCTAGGCAGGCAGGATGGGAGGGGAGCACGCTTGCCGGCGCGTCCCTGTTGGAGGCAGTATTTGGAAGGTTACGGAGAGAGAGAGGGCTCTCAGCGGCAGTTTCTCGTTGGGCGGCATATTCATATTCCGGCATCGGGGATGCTATTATGATGATGGCTTGCTGCAACGCCGCCGCCGCTGCCATTCGACGACCTTCCCGACAAATGCGCGATGCGACCGGTAGTTGGGTGTGCGTTGGGACTGTGGCGGACTGGTGGCAATCTCGGTGAGAAATGAGACTTGACGGAAACGCATTTATCATGTGGACATTTCGCCTGCTCGTGGCGTCCACGTCCATCCCATCGCCGGGTACGGAGAGTGGTAAGACAACCGGGAAAAAACGTATCTCCCCTCCTTCGCACTGGAGAGAAATCGTTCGGTCAGTGTTTAAGGTACTAAGGCTTTGCCGCATGTATTCTCCGTGGCCGGTGGGGAGCACAATTTTCAACCCAACTCCACCGGTGATTTTGCGATCGCAATCGTTGAAGACGATAATGTTTTCGTGCCACCGTAGGTTCCGCAGCGTGTACAACTACTTCACTTCGGGATTCGGTGATAGTATATCTCGTAATTTAAAACCAACCGGGAGATTTACCGGTGCTCGATTCGATGAGTCGGGGTTATTCGATGGTGGTTTGCATCGAGGTGTGTGTGTGTTTTTTTTTGCAGAACGGCTTGTTTGGTCGTGCTGTAAAACAACGTATTCGGAATCGTTTTTTTGATCGGCAGTATGTAGGAATTTAAAATTATTGCAGCTCCCTGGTCGGGATATGTAATGAATAATAATGATGATGCGTGTGGCTGCGAAGCATTGCTCTCCCACACAGAGGCGCTACTTACAGTTTTGCTGCATGCACGGTGTGAATCGTGATGCGAATGATAAATAGTCCGCTATCTGTCACGGCCAGGCGGGGTCTCTGGTGGCGAGAGTGGCTCAAAGTTACGATATCCGTATGGTCGAAAGTTGTCGCTCTTCTGCTCTCGCCATCGCACCACCTCACAGACACACTCACACACACATAAGCTGATTAGGGACATAGTCGGCGCAGTAGCTAATTAAGCGCAGGAGGGAGGAGACAGCCCTGCAGGATCGGTCGTAACCTCCGGTGAACCGTTTCGCATAAACACCCGCGCGTGTGTGTCCTAGAGCGGCGCGCTAATCAACATATTTCTTCATCGCGCCTCGTGCGAACCGTGTCGATTTTTCCGTCGTTTTCTTTTTGCCGCTTCATTTCCGTTTATTATCATTTTTTTGTGTGCAAAACAGACGACCTTTACTTTTACAAAGTGTGACGCTACAGCCCGCAGATCGTAGGCCATTGGTTTGGGCAGTCTGATGAGTAAGAATTCCCTTTAAAAATGCGTCTGGCTTTTAAAGACGGAAGTAGCTGTTGAAAGTATATTGCCCTAGAACGGGATGTTGCTAAGAGTTTATCTTGAACTATGTTAACTAGCTTCTTATAACTTTCATAATGTCTCGTTGAATAATATACTTTTATATTCTTGTGAATTATTTTCTTTGCGTTATATGAATTCAACAAGCGATCCAATCCGTTAATTTTCAACAAGATATCGCACGCATCGCACGACTGTGATAAACAGATGGTGTTAAGCGGTCTCACAAGAATACCAAGGCTTTGCCGCATGTATTCTCCGTGGCCGGTGGGGAGCACAATTTTCAACCCAACTCCACCGGTGATTTTGCGATCGCAATCGAACCGCAAAGTTCTTCACCGGCCTGAATGTTCTATCCTCCGAGGACAAGATGGAAATGTTGAGCAAATTGATGCATTACGCTGCATTGCGTACGTTCTACGGGTTTCATTCCTGTACCGATGTTACACTGGCCAGTATAGTGGAGGACTCATATAGGCGGCCAGGTCAGTATGAAACAACTAAATATTAGAACACTCCTTACTATAAATGGAAGTAAAGCACCTGGCTGTGTTGTTCGGACTTGTTTCGGACTTAATGCTTTTTTAAACTTCGACCATGATGGCAATAATGATAAGATCAATTGCAATGCAAACGATGTTCTTGGAATCATTCTAAAACGAAAGTCAGTTTTGAACATGATGAGGTACTTTAGTTCTGTCAATAGTACTGGAAAAACTTTCCTATTTTGTACGATTCCTCTTCAAACCGGATTTTAGAGTGTTTTTAAACAGGTTATTTTCTTGCTAGACAGTATTGGTGCAATATTGGTCAAGAAAGCTCAGACCTTAGCAGCTAATGTTAAGATTCATATTTTGATTGTGTTTCCACTGTTTTTAAGTTGTCTTCCATTTATCGACTACAGCTAGCTCTGATTCTGTAGTTTTCAGTTGATTAATCTGACATCAGTAACTTTTGTGTTTGTAAAGATTGTTAAGTGTACGTCAGGTTAAATGGTGTAGGTTATATTAATTGTGAAGTGTTAATGGTCACGATAAGCTCTTCAAGAACGGCAATGCTATTGAGTAAAACAGTAAACCTTCACTATGTCAGTGTCCTATAACTTTTTTCCACGTTATGAACCAATGTAGAACTCGCAAGAAAAGCTTTTACACATTTGTAAACTTTACTTCTTTGAACTAGCCGTATGCCGTTCCTAGCGCCGCTACTTAATTAGTATTTCGCCAACAAATAGTTCCCCTATTCAGTGCCATTTCTCTCGCAAAAAGAATCTGCAAATAGTAAATGATGATTGTAACGATCGGTTAAAAACCTGATTTCTTTCTTTCCATATCGTATTCAAACAGGAGCCAGGAGTCGAAGTAATGCTGCCTCAAGTACATGAAATTGACGGAAAGAGGAATTACACATGATAAATTGAGGTCCGCCCGACACGTTACAATGATACCACTCGAAGCCTGCGCGAGAGTGGAAGGCTTCCTGCTGGCGGGAAAAGTTTTCCAAGCCCCATGACACACGACGAGGATCGGCTTTTGGGGATTTTCTGACAGCACTGCAGGAGATCGATTCTGGTGTATTATTGGGCGACGTGCGGACGTTCTTGATGAGTGGCTCTTGCCGATGGAACTAGCAGCCCGTTTTCTCTCGCCTCGCGTTTCCCATAATCTTAGGCGGCGTTGCTTCACCGCGCAAACTCCGTCCCCCCTTCGAAATGGGATTGTCCGAGCGGCGGGGTGGGTTCGCCTGTTTCCACACGTTCCCGTGCGTCGCGATGTCGAAGCAATTTAAAATACTAATTAATCAATCAACGTAATTAACCGAACATGATAATTTTTCATTCGTCCTTCGAAGTGGGCACCCGTTTCATCGTTCTTCCTCCCGCAGATTGCAACTTTTTCCTCCAGACCAACGTAGGTTCTTTAGTACGCTTCTATTGACCCTTTGGAGGAGAGAAGCCAGCGGCGATCGGGCGGTCTTCTAGTGTGCGCCCGTTCTTTGGGCGCGCCTGATCGTGTATGGGGTGTGGTGAGAAAAAGTAAAGCCATTTTTCATCAGCTCTCCCCCGAGGCTTCATTGTAAGCTCCCGTCACTCTCTTTACGGGGTGGGTTGACTGGCCCCCCCCTGAGGTGTGTTACAGTTTTAGGAAGAGTTGTTTGCTAAATTAATGCTAACGGTTGTACGTTTTCAAATGACCGCAGTTCTTCGTTTTATTGCGCTTTTTTGCACAAAAAACAGGAAAAAACATTAATATTAATAGTGATTTTGAGCAAATGCATGGATAAGACGCTGCTCAGTGTTTTTTTCAACATGCAAGGTGTGAAAAAATCGCCTCAGCGCCAGAAAGGCACTGGTGGGGAAGAAAAACGAGCTGCCAATAACAATCCATCCTAATCTGCTTTACCGCTGTGATATTCGTCCACAAGAAGCGGTCTCATGTTACGGCGCCGAGGCCCTCCTCCAACCCTCCCTTCCGGCCTCCTCTCCCATTCGCTCCTGCTAATTACTTTCGCTAATTAACTAATATTTATAATTTCTTCATTCGAACCAAACCGGCCCGAGTTCGCATTGCTGCTTGTGTGTGTGTGGTGGGCAATTTATTATAATATCTTTCTTATGAAGTGAAGACCTCGCCGCAGTAGAAGGGAGAAGTGCTGTCGCTGCCTTCCGGGGGTTTTAGACGTGCGCGGACGCCTCGCCGCCAGCTCCTTGGAAGCTTCATCTATGTGGCGCTATAGGTACGCTCTTGTTTTACCCGGTTCCTTCTCGGATGAAGAAGGTGGTGCCTGGCCTCTGTTCTGCGGATGGATGGATGGATGGTTTTTTTCTTCCTTTCTCGCGCTATTTCCACCCTATTTACGTTCTTTTCATACGCTGTGGAGGTTTTTTAATTCATTTTCTCGAACCGCGGTGGTGTGTGCTCTTGTTATGAAAATTATGCTACCGGCTATGCTGCGCGCCACTCCACTATAGCTTTCTTTTCTTTTCAGTCGAGAAGTTTTCGGTGTCGTTCCTTTTTATTATTTCGTTCACTAGTTTTTTTCTCTGTTGTTTTGTTTCGTTATTACAGCACACAGCTTTCTTTATTTTATCAAGACGCTGTAAGCTACGCTGCACGCGTGAAGAGAAGGCACCTGACAGAGAAAGCTCAACCGTTGTTTGACGGTGGCGTGGTGGTTAAAATGAGGAGAGAACGGCAAAAAAACACACACACTAAGGACCAACGAAAATACCCAAGACGGAGGAACGATTTCGGTTGGCGTTACTTGAGGCTTGCGGTCATCGTCGTCGTGGCTGCGCCCGCGCCCGGTAATGGGTTCGTTCGGTTAATGACTGTGGCTTGGTTTTTCTCCACAGTTAACCACCACCGGTCCGGTCTCGTTGTTGCGCCTGCCTCGGCGTGTGGGCATCCGCTTGTCGGAAGGGGGAGGGCACTATGTGTCCACTACGGCGTATATTTATACATCCATTAAAGTCCGGTGGCTTGCGTTTGTTTGCCGGAGGCCTATTTTGTAATGATTTGTTTCAGTGGGCAGAAGGTAAAAGCTTCTTGTACCGCCCGGGGAGGGCGGGCGTCGCACACAAGCTACCGGCAGGGGAGTCAGCGGTTCATTTGTTTTACGCGCGCTTGTGGCAGCTCTCGGAGCAGGCGGAGAGAAAGAAGCACAATCGCGACACGCGGGTTTGTTCGTTCCGGTTTTGGCACTAATAGCTAGTTAGTGTGTGGCGAAATGAGGGAAGGAGGGATACGATTAGCGTATCCGTCAAATGAGCTTCAGAAAGATTGACTACCATGGGTTAGGAGCCAGGCAAACCCAGCAGCTTTTCCCCGACGTTGCGCTTTGTTATTTCTTCGCTTTTTTCTATGAGCGTGAGAATTAAGAGTTCCGCGAGTCATGGGTCTTATTTATTGTTGCTCTACTAGCCGTATGTATATGCAAATAGTCTATGGACGTTTTGGAGGTGTTTGAAGTGTATTTTAATCAGCAAGTGGCCGTATAAAGCTGTGGGATCATCCATAACTCGATTAATGCTGATTCAGCGTTTTAAAATGTGTAAAATATTACGCTATGCACATGAATTTTTGTTCCTCAACTGACCTACCAAAGAAACCATAACTATTATGATACACTCATCATGATCTGTATCGTGTGTACAGTTGCATTTACATGTAGATACAGGCCCAGTTCAACCTGGGCTGGGTATTGTGGTGTCACTGGGTGCTCATTAATCAGCCACATTTCGCTACAATTTGGAATCGCTAATAAGTTACTTTGGGAGGAGGCGCACTGCGTGGGCTTATCTTAGTTTTGCATATCTCAATTATGATCGGGTGGGCTGTAACTAAATCCTTTTGTGTGTATCGCGTGCAATTCTTCAGACGCACTCGAGTCGTGATTTCACCCTCCACTTGGCAGAAAAAAGAGCATAATAATGAATGTTTCGGTACTGCTGAAACACACGCATATCGCTTTTGACGGTCGAGATCATCAAGAGACCGTGGAACGAATCGGGCTCTCCGGTTCGGGAGTCGTCAAGTGCGTAACGGTGTGTTACAGTTTTAGGAAGAGTTGTTTGCTAAATTAATGCTAACGGTTGTACGTTTTCAAATGACCGCAGTTCTTCGTTTTATTGCGCTTTTTTGCACAAAAAACAGGAAAAAAAAACATTAATATTAATAGTGATTTTGAGCAAATGCATGGATAAGACGCTGCTCAGTGTTTTTTTCAACATGCAAGGTGTGAAAAAATCGCCTCAGCGCCAGAAAGGCACTGGTGGGGAAGAAAAACGAGCTGCCAATAACAATCCATCCTAATCTGCTTTACCGCTGTGATATTCGTCCACAAGAAGCGGTCTCATGTTACGGCGCCGAGGCCCTCCTCCAACCCTCCCTTCCGGCCTCCTCTCCCATTTCCACTGTTTTTAAGTTGTCTTCCATTTATCGACTACAGCTAGCTCTGATTCTGTAGTTTTCAGTTGATTAATCTGACATCAGTAACTTTTGTGTTTGTAAAGATTGTTAAGTGTACGTCAGGTTAAATTGTGTAGGTTATATTAATTGTGAAGTGTTAATGGTCACGTTAAGCTCTTCAAGAACGGCAATGCTATTGAATAAAACAGTAAACCTTCACTATGTCAGTGTCCTATAACTTTTTTCCACGTTATGAACCAATGTAGAACTCGCAACTAAAGCTTTTACACATTTGTAAACTTTACTTCTTTGAACTAGCCGTATGCCGTTCCTAGCGCCGCTACTTAATTAGTATTTCGCCAACAAATAGTTCCCCTATTCAGTGCCATTTCTCTCGCAAAAAGAATCTGCAAATAGTAAATGATGATTGTAACGATCGGTTAAAAACCTGATTTCTTTCTTTCCATATCGTATTCAAACAGGAGCCAGGAGTCGAAGTAATGCTGCCTCAAGTACATGAAATTGACGGAAAGAGGAATTACACATGATAAATTGAGGTCCGCCCGACACGTTACAATGATACCACTCGAAGCCTGCGCGAGAGTGGAAGGCTTCCTGCTGGCGGGAAAAGTTTTCCAAGCCCCATGACACACGACGAGGATCGGCTTTTGGGGATTTTCTGACAGCACTGCAGGAGATCGATTCTGGTGTATTATTGGGCGACGTGCGGACGTTCTTGATGAGTGGCTCTTGCCGATGGAACTAGCAGCCCGTTTTCTCTCGCCTCGCGTTTCCCATAATCTTAGGCGGCGTTGCTTCACCGCGCAAACTCCGTCCCCCCTTCGAAATGGGATTGTCCGAGCGGCGGGGTGGGTTCGCCTGTTTCCACACGTTCCCGTGCGTCGCGATGTCGAAGCAATTTAAAATACTAATTAATCAATCAACGTAATTAACCGAACATGATAATTTTTCATTCGTCCTTCGAAGTGGGCACCCGTTTCATCGTTCTTCCTCCCGCAGATTGCAACTTTTTCCTCCAGACCAACGTAGGTTCTTTAGTACGCTTCTATTGACCCTTTGGAGGAGAGAAGCCAGCGGCGATCGGGCGGTCTTCTAGTGTGCGCCCGTTCTTTGGGCGCGCCTGATCGTGTATGGGGTGTGGTGAGAAAAAGTAAAGCCATTTTTCATCAGCTCTCCCCCGAGGCTTCATTGTAAGCTCCCGTCACTCTCTTTACGGGGTGGGTTGACTGGCCCCCCCCTGAGGTGTGTTACAGTTTTAGGAAGAGTTGTTTGCTAAATTAATGCTAACGGTTGTACGTTTTCAAATGACCGCAGTTCTTCGTTTTATTGCGCTTTTTTGCACAAAAAACAGGAAAAAAAAACATTAATATTAATAGTGATTTTGAGCAAATGCATGGATAAGACGCTGCTCAGTGTTTTTTTCAACATGCAAGGTGTGAAAAAATCGCCTCAGCGCCAGAAAGGCACTGGTGGGGAAGAAAAACGAGCTGCCAATAACAATCCATCCTAATCTGCTTTACCGCTGTGATATTCGTCCACAAGAAGCGGTCTCATGTTACGGCGCCGAGGCCCTCCTCCAACCCTCCCTTCCGGCCTCCTCTCCCATTCGCTCCTGCTAATTACTTTCGCTAATTAACTAATATTTATAATTTCTTCATTCGAACCAAACCGGCCCGAGTTCGCATTGCTGCTTGTGTGTGTGTGGTGGGCAATTTATTATAATATCTTTCTTATGAAGTGAAGACCTCGCCGCAGTAGAAGGGAGAAGTGCTGTCGCTGCCTTCCGGGGGTTTTAGACGTGCGCGGACGCCTCGCCGCCAGCTCCTTGGAAGCTTCATCTATGTGGCGCTATAGGTACGCTCTTGTTTTACCCGGTTCCTTCTCGGATGAAGAAGGTGGTGCCTGGCCTCTGTTCTGCGGATGGATGGATGGATGGTTTTTTCTTCCTTTCTCGCGCTATTTCCACCCTATTTACGTTCTTTTCATATGCTGTGGAGGTTTTTTAATTCATTTTCTCGAACCGCGGTGGTGTGTGCTCTTGTTATGAAAATTATGCTACCGGCTATGCTGCGCGCCACTCCACTATAGCTTTCTTTTCTTTTCAGTCGAGAAGTTTTCGGTGTCGTTCCTTTTTATTATTTCGTTCACTAGTTTTTTTTCTCTGTTGTTTTGTTTCGTTATTACAGCACACAGCTTTCTTTATTTTATCAAGACGCTGTAAGCTACGCTGCACGCGTGAAGAGAAGGGACAGAGGATGGTGTGGAACCTGACAGAGAAAGCTCAACCGTGGTTTGACTGTGGCGTGGTGGTTAAAATGAGGAGAGAACGGCAAAAAAAACACACACACTAAGGACCAACGAAAATACCCAAGACGGAGGAACGATTTCGGTTGGCGTTACTTGAGGCTTGCGGTCATCGTCGTCGTGGCTGCGCCCGCGCCCGGTAATGGGTTCGTTCGGTTAATGACTGTGGCTTGGTTTTTCTCCACAGTTAACCACCACCGGTCCGGTCTCGTTGTTGCGCCTGCCTCGGCGTGTGGGCATCCGCTTGTCGGAAGGGGGAGGGCACTATGTGTCCACTACGGCGTATATATATACATCCATTAAAGTCCGGTGGCTTGCGTTTGTTTGCCGGAGGCCTATTTTGTAATGATTTGTTTCAGTGGGCAGAAGGTAAAAGCTTCTTGTACCGCCCGGGGAGGGCGGGCGTCGCACACAAGCTACCGGCAGGGGAGTCAGCGGTTCATTTGTTTTACGCGCGCTTGTGGCAGCTCTCGGAGCAGGCGGAGAGAAAGAAGCACAATCGCGACACGCGGGTTTGTTCGTTCCGGTTTTGGCACTAATAGCTAGTTAGTGTGTGGCGAAATGAGGGAAGGAGGGATACGATTAGCGTATCCGTCAAATGAGCTTCAGAAAGATTGACTACCATGGGTTAGGAGCCAGGCAAACCCAGCAGCTTTTCCCCGACGTTGCGCTTTGTTATTTCTTCGCTTTTTTCTATGAGCGTGAGAATTAAGAGTTCCGCGAGTCATGGGTCTTATTTATTGTTGCTCTACTAGCCGTATGTATATGCAAATAGTCTATGGACGTTTTGGAGGTGTTTGAAGTGTATTTTAATCAGCAAGTGGCCGTATAAAGCTGTGGGATCATCCATAACTCGATTAATGCTGATTCAGCGTTTTAAAATGTGTAAAATATTACGCTATGCACATGAATTTTTGTTCCTCAACTGACCTACCAAAGAAACCATAACTATTATGATACACTCATCATGATCTGTATCGTGTGTACAGTTGCATTTACATGTAGATACAGGCCCAGTTCAACCTGGGCTGGGTATTGTGGTGTCACTGGGTGCTCATTAATCAGCCACATTTCGCTACAATTTGGAATCGCTAATAAGTTACTTTGGGAGGAGGCGCACTGCGTGGGCTTATCTTAGTTTTGCATATCTCAATTATGATCGGGTGGGCTGTAACTAAATCCTTTTGTGTGTATCGCGTGCAATTCTTCAGACGCACTCGAGTCGTGATTTCACCCTCCACTTGGCAGAAAAAAGAGCATAATAATGAATGTTTCGGTACTGCTGAAACACACGCATATCGCTTTTGACGGTCGAGATCATCAAGAGACCGTGGAACGAATCGGGCTCTCCGGTTCGGGAGTCGTCAAGTGCGTAACGAGGTGTATGAATCTTCGCAGCAATAACGGGGTGTTGGGGTTTGGAGCCAGACCGGCTTCGTTGTAATTCGTGGAACCAATTTCGAAAACAAATAGCGTACAGCGCCTTTTTGGGTGATGCACGTACGGAGGAGAAATACAACAACCATGCGCCTGCCGCTTGTTGGTGTGGTGGGGGCTTCAAAATAAAACGCAGATGCGCTTGTGCTACCTTCACCTTGTAGATAGGAGGGTCATCGCGTCATTCTTTTGTATGCGTCTGCTGCTGAGCAGTAGAGGAGGTCCGTAGGAAAGCGGACAACTTAATGGTTTGAAGCAAACAGAGATCGGGAGTCATTTGGCGTAGTTTCGCCGTTTATTGTTCAACTGTGGATTGATCACCGGTAAGATGACACAGTTTTGTGACATCGGTATGCTACTTTGGGTGGTAATAAAGCATACTTCGTTGGTCACTTGAGATTGCTCACGATACGTAAGTGGATCACCGTTCCGGCTGGACTTATTCTCGTGTGAAGGCCGCTAAAAATAGGACCTAAAGGCGAATTTCATTGCAAACAGTTGTTTTTGAAAAAATCGTTGTATAAAATACTTGCTCTTTGAGTCCGCAGCGTATCTATAATTTATCCGGTTTATGTGTCGTTTGCTTACCACATTCGATTTCGGGTTGCATTCCGACTGCATGGGATCCGTGTGGAAAGCATGCTTGGAAGGGTGTTGTTTATGAGCGCGTGATGTGGTGTTATCGTTGCCCAACCGACCACAACACACTGCATTATGGAGAAAAGGGGTTGCATTTGGGTTTATATAACCATTTTGTACTTATTTATGACCCTCCTTGAAGAGAAGGGACAGAGGATGGTGTGGAACCTGACAGAGAAAGCTCAACCGTGGTTTGACTGTGGCGTGGTGGTTAAAATGAGGAGAGAACGGCAAAAAAAACACACACACTAAGGACCAACGAAAATACCCAAGACGGAGGAACGATTTCGGTTGGCGTTACTTGAGGCTTGCGGTCATCGTCGTCGTGGCTGCGCCCGCGCCCGGTAATGGGTTCGTTCGGTTAATGACTGTGGCTTGGTTTTTCTCCACAGTTAACCACCACCGGTCCGGTCTCGTTGTTGCGCCTGCCTCGGCGTGTGGGCATCCGCTTGTCGGAAGGGGGAGGGCACTATGTGTCCACTACGGCGTATATATATACATCCATTAAAGTCCGGTGGCTTGCGTTTGTTTGCCGGAGGCCTATTTTGTAATGATTTGTTTCAGTGGGCAGAAGGTAAAAGCTTCTTGTACCGCCCGGGGAGGGCGGGCGTCGCACACAAGCTACCGGCAGGGGAGTCAGCGGTTCATTTGTTTTACGCGCGCTTGTGGCAGCTCTCGGAGCAGGCGGAGAGAAAGAAGCACAATCGCGACACGCGGGTTTGTTCGTTCCGGTTTTGGCACTAATAGCTAGTTAGTGTGTGGCGAAATGAGGGAAGGAGGGATACGATTAGCGTATCCGTCAAATGAGCTTCAGAAAGATTGACTACCATGGGTTAGGAGCCAGGCAAACCCAGCAGCTTTTCCCCGACGTTGCGCTTTGTTATTTCTTCGCTTTTTTCTATGAGCGTGAGAATTAAGAGTTCCGCGAGTCATGGGTCTTATTTATTGTTGCTCTACTAGCCGTATGTATATGCAAATAGTCTATGGACGTTTTGGAGGTGTTTGAAGTGTATTTTAATCAGCAAGTGGCCGTATAAAGCTGTGGGATCATCCATAACTCGATTAATGCTGATTCAGCGTTTTAAAATGTGTAAAATATTACGCTATGCACATGAATTTTTGTTCCTCAACTGACCTACCAAAGAAACCATAACTATTATGATACACTCATCATGATCTGTATCGTGTGTACAGTTGCATTTACATGTAGATACAGGCCCAGTTCAACCTGGGCTGGGTATTGTGGTGTCACTGGGTGCTCATTAATCAGCCACATTTCGCTACAATTTGGAATCGCTAATAAGTTACTTTGGGAGGAGGCGCACTGCGTGGGCTTATCTTAGTTTTGCATATCTCAATTATGATCGGGTGGGCTGTAACTAAATCCTTTTGTGTGTATCGCGTGCAATTCTTCAGACGCACTCGAGTCGTGATTTCACCCTCCACTTGGCAGAAAAAAGAGCATAATAATGAATGTTTCGGTACTGCTGAAACACACGCATATCGCTTTTGACGGTCGAGATCATCAAGAGACCGTGGAACGAATCGGGCTCTCCGGTTCGGGAGTCGTCAAGTGCGTAACGAGGTGTATGAATCTTCGCAGCAATAACGGGGTGTTGGGGTTTGGAGCCAGACCGGCTTCGTTGTAATTCGTGGAACCAATTTCGAAAACAAATAGCGTACAGCGCCTTTTTGGGTGATGCACGTACGGAGGAGAAATACAACAACCATGCGCCTGCCGCTTGTTGGTGTGGTGGGGGCTTCAAAATAAAACGCAGATGCGCTTGTGCTACCTTCACCTTGTAGATAGGAGGGTCATCGCGTCATTCTTTTGTATGCGTCTGCTGCTGAGCAGTAGAGGAGGTCCGTAGGAAAGCGGACAACTTAATGGTTTGAAGCAAACAGAGATCGGGAGTCATTTGGCGTAGTTTCGCCGTTTATTGTTCAACTGTGGATTGATCACCGGTAAGATGACACAGTTTTGTGACATCGGTATGCTACTTTGGGTGGTAATAAAGCATACTTCGTTGGTCACTTGAGATTGCTCACGATACGTAAGTGGATCACCGTTCCGGCTGGACTTATTCTCGTGTGAAGGCCGCTAAAAATAGGACCTAAAGGCGAATTTCATTGCAAACAGTTGTTTTTGAAAAAATCGTTGTATAAAATACTTGCTCTTTGAGTCCGCAGCGTATCTATAATTTATCCGGTTTATGTGTCGTTTGCTTACCACATTCGATTTCGGGTTGCATTCCGACTGCATGGGATCCGTGTGGAAAGCATGCTTGGAAGGGTGTTGTTTATGAGTGCGTGATGTGGTGTTATCGTTGCCCAACCGACCACAACACACTGCATTATGGAGAAAAGGGGTTGCATTTGGGTTTATATAACCATTTTGTACTTATTTATGACCCTCCTGGGTGCAAGAAGCAGGTCAACAACAATGCACTGCCGGAGAAAAGGGGATGATTATCGCAGAGTGGACCGATTTTTGACAGTTGCAATGAGAGAGTTCGTCGACGAAGATTCAAATAGTTTGCCGTTTATTTAAATACCACTGATTACCCGATAGCGGTGGTACCACCACCACATATAAACGGAATGTGAAGGATAATACGTTCCTACTATTAACAACATTGCATGTGTTTTATTCCACAAACAACGATCTGTCCTTCTGCACTTGTATTTAAAACACAAACTCTATTGTCACTTATTACATCGGGTGATGGGCTTCGCACTTGTACGCGGAAGCCGCCTATTGAACGTGTCTGCTCGAATCCAATGAAAAAAGCGTGTAATGAATGTTTACCTTTCTTGGCGAGCAACATCACACACATCATTGTCCCGATTCGTAACCCTGCCGGTCTCTGGTTTATGCATTTTCTCGCGCCGAGGGATAAATACACACTGTCGTCGTGCTTCTCTGCTCGCAATGGCCTATTGCACACTTTAGAGTTTCACCCTAGGCTAGCAAATGCAGAAAAAAATGACATGGCTTCGCTACTAAGGGATATTGTCGCATTCTTTAGGTGATACGCGTGTGTGTTTTTGTGTGCAATTGTCGTCTTTTGCAGAATCAGACCGCCGAACACTGCAGAAAGTCAGAACACGCGGTTATGATGTGGTGATTGACACAACAGGAAGCGGAAAAGCAGGAACAGCATTTCAAGTGCTTCATCGAACGCGCGTGTGCTGTTTGGAACGAATTTATCGTTAGAAAACAGGAGCTAAGTATTACGAAAGGCGAGGTGATTTGAAAACACGACGAATTGGATGGAAAAATCGAAGTTATAAGCAACATAAGAACATCTTCAAACGATGGAGGTAAATAATTAGGGTTAAACATATAATCACTATTGTGCATTAAACCGTGCCACTCTTGTATCCGTCCCTTTAAAGGCTGATTCCAGTGAATGAATGTTCTAGTGTTGATCCATTAGCAAACTACTCAAGGACACAGCCTCAGAACCGCCTTGTGGTACGGCTTCTCATAAGCAAGCACAAACCCACCGCCATTCTACCCCGGGAGGGACATAGTAAATGGATTTTTGGGCAGCAGTAGAAACAATAGCCGAACAAAAACGAGGAACCGCCGAGATATTTTCAACCTCCACGAGAGCATTCCGGTTGGTTCTAGGTTGGTGCGCTTCAAACGCGGATTCTCGCAGCCGCACACCGAGAACTTGTTTTTGTTTGTTTTTGTTTGTTTGCCTTTGTTTCGGGTTGTTGCGCCTGTTGATCCTCTCTCCCATTCATGCAAGCGCGCTTCTCGGGAAGGACATTTTTGGGGGCACCAAAACATCGTTTCCGCACCTACAGATCTCGGAGACCAGTCGCGACCGCAAAAAGTGTTTGTTTGGCTCTCTCTCTCGAGAGAAGCCATGCCAGTACACATCACCGTCTGTACTTACCGTGGCAATTGTAGCATCGCGCCTTTCGTCGACCGTTCCCTTTTGCGATGAACTGAGGTGTGTCCTTTGCACTTCCACACATACCACTCCACTTGCCAATCTCTCCTGTGTGTGTGGTGGGTATTTGGGTAAACAGGATTACACGATCATCAACGCTGGCCTGTGCCGCCTCCTGCACTGAAGTACGTACCCCGTGTACCGGTTTGCAAACACCATCATCGTCCTGGCCCATGTTTGGATATCGCATTTTACGGTTTGTTATATTTCTAGGACGCCGGTAACGCAGCAGTTGTCATTCCCCAGGATCATCCGCAAACGATGCAACAGGGTGCGATGCCTGGTGCATATGTCTATTGAAGCCATATTAAAGTTTGATTCCGGTGACAATCTATTATTGTGCTTACGTCTATGGTGTCACTTAGGTTTGATGCCGCAAGTGTATGGTTTCGTTTGTAATTTAATTCGGTTCGTGCCACTGATAATGGTCCACTTAACAGTCGTTTGGATATGTTTCATTTAGAGGAGATCATCATCATTATGCAGTTTTGCAAAACTGTATTGAACGTTGGTTAAAAGCAGGCTTTTCCACCTTCATTTCAACATTTGACAAAAGTATCGGCTTGAAGAAATCAATGCATCAATTTAATTTCGATTAATGCGACTTTTGTACTGTAGCATCGTATTTTTGAATGGCTCTCTGTTTGTTTTTCTACGCCATGCTTAATCCTGTGCGGACTCCGAAGTGACTCGCTGCTCTGGATGAAAGATCCA
>KZ070260.1:258220-268660 GCA_002091845.1 Anopheles cracens
GACAGGTACTTCGTATTGGACAGGCAGGGGCAAGCTTCGTATTGGAAGCTTTGAAACGTTGGAACCACATACGAGCGGCCGATTCACAAGCCGATGATGAGGCTAATGCTGCACAGAGATCGCTATCGCATGCGTCCCGATCGATCTGATCTGACCGTCCGAGCCGGGCCGGACCAGTGCCACGAACCGGTGAACGGCAAACTGAAGCCATCGATAATCCTAATCATCTTAGGGTGTTATGTGTTTGCTAAATCTGAATAATCATCATTACGGGGTCAATTGTGTACTGTTCCTTTGGCCGGCCCATACCCACCACCGTTCTGTTCTGCTGGCAGTCGGCATGAACCAACACCCCCGGGGGTACCCATTTGGAACGCATTTCTCAACCCACAATCGCCTGCTAATCCGACGGGGTACCGTGCCGGGTGGACCACTTCGGGGAAGCCTAATCCTTCCAGCAGTCGATTCCGATTTCGTTAACACCTTCACTAAGCGGGAATATTACGGCTGACCACTAAGTAGCGGTAAACACACTCACTCGATAGAAGCACCCGTGGGCCACTGTGCCCTGACTGACCTCTCGAGACACTTCTAGGTACGGAATCGCTGTTGACTCAGGCTGGATCAGGTGCACCGGCATGAAACAGGTGCCAAAAGTACTTGTGATGGTTTCTTTCTTCTCCCATCCCCTTTCGCCCTCGTGGCTTCCTGTTATGGTTTGTGCCACTTTTATGACCCGCAACCACGAGACTGCTATCGAAGGCATCGAAGAGCATCCTGGCGCACCCGGTCTCGCTTCGGGTTGGGTTTTTATTAACTGTGCTAGAACGCGAACGCGCGCGCCGGTGGCGAAAAGAAGAAGGCGTCCGTTTGCACACACACACACACACACCGTAAAGTTTGCCTATTTGGGTGGGTGCCTAAAGTGGGAATGGCCTCTAATGGATGACTATGGTGCTGTGTGTGACAGGGTTTACGGTGTTTACATAAGCATCGAATGTTATCGGCCGCAATCCTTTGTTTGTGCCTGGGTTACGGGTCGCAAAACTGGCAACTGCTACTGTTAATGGTAATTACAGGATGTCATTACTGTACGGGCTAACTTCATCAAGGTCAGTGCTGATGTGGTTTACTTTACAATTGCCACCTCAAAGTTAAACAAATAGTCATAACGTTTCATTTACCTCATGTGCACGTGTTGATAAGTGTTGCATAGCAAGCAACTATAATTATGTTTTGTTCTGATCACACAAGTTCCACTACAAATTATGTTATCTAATGTTAAGTAAAGAATAGATCGTGCCTTGTGCTTTAGTGCTATAGCAAAGTTGTGTCTCTATTCTCTTTAGTGAATCGATCCATGCAAATATAATTATCAACACTGTATTTGTGGTATTTGTGTATAAATCAGCAATTACCAAAACAATCTGTTGTTCTCAAAAAGTGTTTCCGGAACGATTAAACTGAACGTATCTCTTATGCGAATGCTAGTGTCAAATCCTTTCGTAAAATACTGTTCAAGTTAATTTGAAGTAATTTTTATTGTTTTTTTTTGCAAGTTAATGACAACAATAAATCCTTCATTCCTTTTTCCGTGAAGTTCGTTCATGATCATTCCTTCATGCAAACGTATTTTTGAAATCAATCTGTAGCGTTACATCGAGCGTTACGTCTCGACCGCATCTCAAGCGCTCAACTAGCGAGCATCAATCAGCGCGCGAATCCTCGCCCGCTGCGCATAGAACATAAGTAACGTTAAGGCAATATTGTAATAAATGAACTCTCTTTTAACTCAACCACGGCCCGGGTAAGTTGACCATCCGGAAGATCCGAAACGCACGAAACCCCCAAAAATCCATTATTGGTTATGATTGTATGCTGTTATATGGTTTATCGTTTAATTTTAACATTAATGCATTAATGCACGTATGTCAAACTTTTTTCATACACTTGATATTTATCCCTACCCTTAGCTTATTTGTTACGGCACGGAATATTTTGTTTACTTGAACAAATTAATGATTATGGTTGAGATATGTTGAGTACATGAAACTATAAATATTTATCATTATTTGGAGTAGTTGTGTATTTGTTTATTACCTTCAATTTTATCGAGAGTCCTTTCCAAAAGTGTATATTCTTTATAATTAATTCATTTTGTAATTCATCAAATGTAACTTATCCAAATGACCTGCAATATCTGTCGTCCATGCAAGTTCAAGCATATATAAATCAATTCTAAGCTGTGGGGACCTTTTATATTATTTTTTTAAATTAAAAGAAATCTTATTTAATTTTATTCAAAAAATTATTCAAATTCGAGTTCAAATTGTCTCGAAAATGTGTTTGACTATTTGCAATTAATTTGTTTGGTTCTACTATTTTTAAATGTAATTTAAAATGTGTAACAAATGACCTGCAATATGTGTCGTCATGGCAAGCTCGGATATATTCAATGTTTAAGTTATCTCATGCCTGCAGACACCGTTTCGGTGGTTTTGAAATTTTCAACGAAAAATCAATTTTCTTCATAAACATCCACTGTTCACTGTTTTTACAGCTTACCTTTTCTATCGTTCTTCTAACAAATTGCACAAAACTTTCCTCGAAAGCAATCAGTTGCACCTCGAAAATAAACTTTCCGTTTATCTTAGCGCATCCCAAGCGAAGGGGTTGAGAAAAATAACAAGAATCGTCATCGTCCCCGCAAGCACATCGCAGCAGCCCGTCAGGAAGTGGCGTAACGTGTCCATCAGATGTGTTGTTTTTTGTTGTTTTCCTGCGCGCTTTCGCAGCATACCTTCACGGGTTTAGCTTCTCCAAGACGCACGACTTCACGTACACACGTCGCCATGATTATCCACCGCGCCCCCTTACATCAACCCGATCCGGGATTGCCCGGATCCGGCCGGGAGGGAGGTTTGTATTTAACCAGTCGAGTGGAAAATTACAGTAGCAATGTTTTCTTTTTATCCTTTAAATCGCTGTCGCTCGGCTATACTCCTGCAGGACCAAGGAGCGATTGCAAAATCTTGGCTCGGGATGGTTGCCATGAGCGACGCAAACTGGTCGGGGAAAAAAAACAACACGAAAGAAGAACGGTGGTGTGCGACGCGAGTGAGTGAGAGAGAGAAAGAGAGGCTTTGGAAAAACAGAACGAAAAACGTCTCCGGAGTGATTATTTTCCAGTGAAAAGAAACAACGGTAGCAGCAGGAAAAACAAAAAAAGAGAAGCTTGCAAGCCAACCGAACTAGCGACGAGATCTTACAAGACAAGGCAGAATGAATGGGCGAGCGAACCGGGGCAGAAAAATGAGTTGAAATCAGCGTTCCGGAGATTCTGCCAAAAGGATACGCCCTGCACCGGAGGGATGAAAAAAAGTGCACCGTGTGCTGAAGTGAGCAAAATCGCGTTCGCCGTCGCCGTAATGAAGTTTGGGATTTCGCGATTCGTCGCAGATTCGCCCCGCAGGACAGTCGCACGGATAGTCGCATGGCTGGCACCGGCTGGATTAGAGTCGTTTTCCAATTTGGGGTTAAGGACGCTGGGAAGCAATTGAGCAAAGGAAAACAAAGGCCGGTCCCGATCGGTGGTCCCAGTGCGCGTCCGCTGCGTTTGGGCGTGCCAGAAAAAAGGGGATTAGAGTCAGTCAGGTGATGTGTTGTCTTTCTTGTTTTTTTTTTGCTCTTGCTTCCATCTCATCCTCACGAGGGTTTCGAGGGAAATGGAAATTAGTTGATGGAAATGTTACCCTTCTGCACCGGCGGGGTGCAAGGGATGCTTTTACAGGCAGCACTGCCAGGTGGCCCAACAAAAACAATCGGTGCCATAAACAATCGTCCACACCTGCGTGTGTGTGCCTTTGCAAATTAAGAACGACTTTCGGGATGGCTCCAGGACCAGGGCCACCTCGTTGCACGTGCTCGTGATTCGGGTGTAGTATTTGTACGGTACCGGTATTTATCATGTTTTAATATCGCAATAATTTAATGGTCACAATTACGAGCGTAATGGGAATTGATTGTCGGTGCTGCTCGTGCCCGTGTGCTCGTTTATTTGTTTGCGGCAAATTTATAATCTTTCACGATAAGAATCGGTCAAATTGCTGCTGGTGCGTGTGCTACCTTTTCTGTAGCGCGTGTGTGTGTGTGCTGGGTGCTGTGTCGCCGGCACATACCGTGCGTGGTCGGGTTCGAATCGAGTCGTTACTGTGCACGGGACCATTTTGGCAGTGGCCGGCATCCTCCGGGAGCTGGTGGGGGCCGTTTTCTTCTGGCCCGTATGTTACGGGCATACGGTGGTTGTGTTGTGGGCCAGCACGATCCTGGGGTCACACCGGTTCACCGGGTGGGTCATTTATAACGTCGATGTTTACTCCGTCCTCTGCCGGCAACGGTGTCGTGAGTCGGGATGCGTAGGCATTATGGATACAGTGGACATGAAACCCTCGCATTTTGGACAGTTTTATGCAACTTTCACGGTGCTTGATGCTCATATTTCCTTATTTGGGCAGTTTTAATCCATATTCGTTCGTAACAGAGTTTATCATACTTCTTAGCATAACACTGGGGACTAAATTTCAAATTTCCTTAGTTGTTTTTAATCATCAGAGTTGCCTCTGAACTATACAGCTAGTTGTCTTATTTATTTCGGCGTAATTGATCATTTTCAATTTGTTTTGCGGATTTTCATGAAATTTACCAAGAATAGCTTGAAACTATTCTCGGTATGATGTACAATTTGCTTTTTCCGCCAATTAATTTCGATTACCTTTTAATCCAGTAAAACGAAATCAAGCTTTTCAACCGCACACTGTAAACGCATCGCAAACCAGCTGACGGGCGATAGCGCGAGAGCAATGCCGACTTTGTGAATCTAGGCGTACAAAAAGCTTGTGCAAGTTTGGGAGCTCCATTTTTGCAAAACTTTCCATCTTTGAGAGACAAAAACGTATTGAATACCATGGGACCTTCAAAATTGCGCATCTTCGAAAGACTTGCTATATAGCGAAGGTGTTATTTTTATCAGGTTTCATGGTCTATCACAAACATTCGGATTCCATTGGGATTAGAATCGCAGTAAAAATGAGTAAATATTCATTTAAAATATCAGTTACATTTGTTAACTCTGTATTTCTATAGTTTAAGAGAAATGAAAACATACGCTAGACGTTATGTAATAAGTCAGTGAACAGTTTTAACAAATACTTTTAGCATGTTAGCCCAGATGTATCCCCAACTCTCATCCAATCTCATGATTTTCAAAGATCAAAAATATAATTTTATGTAAAACCCCACAAACACGCTTGACGACACCACTGTGTCACAGGTCTTGAACAGGCCCTGCAATTCGCCGACCTGCCCTGCTTCATCCCACACTCCCCCGTCGGGTGAGTGTTTTTCATCCGCCGAGGATGTGGAGCATGTGTCCGGAGGGTGTGTGCGTACCACCGTCATCCATATTGTCGATTGGCAGATTTATTTTATTGCCATTGTTTTGTGCTTAATTCGGTCGATAAATTAGACGCAAGATACGAGCAGCAGCAGCAGCAGCGGCAAGTTAGTGCATCCGCGTGCGCCTGGTTCCGGTGAAGCGCCCGGTGGTCCCGATTGCCGATGGTTCGCTGGTGCTTTGTAATAACATCGCGGGCCTGGCCGGGGTCTGGTCTGGTTTGATGAATCGTTGATGATGACCTGATTTGTGAGGAGCGATTTGGTAGAATGGATGTATGCGGGAGGGGAGGTGTACGCACGCGTACCGGACAGCGCCGGGACAGATTCTGCCGATTAGTTCTAACGATGGCTAATGGTAATTTACTTAATTGAATCGATTTCCAATAGCCATTTCGGTGTCATTATTTTGAAATTATGCTAATAGATGATGGATGCAATCAGCGTATCAGTGGCCTTGATCCAGCAACGGGCGTAAAGGTAGGGATTGCATCTGCGTGCATATGATATATGAGTGATAAGCGGAAGTGAATGGGGGGAAAGTGGTGGTGCTATGTGACGAATGGTAAAAACGCACTGATTAGTCTTATGGGAGAAATTTTGTATTAATACAATGATCGTCGTGTGTTACAGATTGATGGAATGGTCATGTGTTGTGTTGTTGGTCCATTTATACCATAATTGTTAATTGTGATTAATAATAAGTTTCTCTATTTTATTCTCCTGACATCAGCACTCATTCTTGCACAAAATTTCGCTCCTTTTTTCACATCAACTTTTTGGTCGCGAAAAGCTGCGACATCCTAAACATCTTCTGGCGTCCCTCTGCCGGCAACGGTGTCGTGAGTCGGGATGCGTAGGCATTATGGATACAGTGGACATGAAACCCTCGCATTTTGGACAGTTTTATGCAACTTTCACGGTGCTTGATGCTCATATTTCCTTATTTGGGCAGTTTTAATCCATATTCGTTCGTAACAGAGTTTATCATACTTCTTAGCATAACACTGGGGACTAAATTTCAAATTTCCTTAGTTGTTTTTAATCATCAGAGTTGCCTCTGAACTATACAGCTAGTTGTCTTATTTATTTCGGCGTAATTGATCATTTTCAATTTGTTTTGCGGATTTTCATGAAATTTACCAAGAATAGCTTGAAACTATTCTCGGTATGATGTACAATTTGCTTTTTCCGCCAATTAATTTCGATTACCTTTTAATCCAGTAAAACGAAATCAAGCTTTTCAACCGCACACTGTAAACGCATCGCAAACCAGCTGACGGGCGATAGCGCGAGAGCAATGCCGACTTTGTGAATCTAGGCGTACAAAAAGCTTGTGCAAGTTTGGGAGCTCCATTTTTGCAAAACTTTCCATCTTTGAGAGACAAAAACGTATTGAATACCATGGGACCTTCAAAATTGCGCATCTTCGAAAGACTTGCTATATAGCGAAGGTGTTATTTTTATCAGGTTTCATGGTCTATCACAAACATTCGGATTCCATTGGGATTAGAATCGCAGTAAAAATGAGTAAATATTCATTTAAAATATCAGCTACATTTGTTAACTCTGTATTTCTATAGTTTAAGAGAAATGAAAACATACGCTAGACGTTATGTAATAAGTCAGTGAATAGTTTTAACAAATACTTTTAGCATGTTAGCCCAGATGTATCCCCAACTCTCATCCAATCTCATGATTTTCAAAGATCAAAAATATAATTTTATGTAAAACCCCACAAACACGCTTGACGACACCACTGTGTCACAGGTCTTGAACAGGCCCTGCAATTCGCCGACCTGCCCTGCTTCATCCCACACTCACCCGTCGGGTGAGTGTTTTTCATCCGCCGAGGATGTGGAGCATGTGTCCGGAGGGTGTGTGCGTACCACCGTCATCCATATTGTCGATTGGCAGATTTATTTTATTGCCATTGTTTTGTGCTTAATTCGGTCGATAAATTAGACGCAAGATACGAGCAGCAGCAGCAGCAGCAAGTTAGTGCATCCGCGTGCGCCTGGTTCCGGTGAAGCGCCCGGTGGTCCCGATTGCCGATGGTTCGCTGGTGCTTTGTAATAACATCGCGGGCCTGGCCGGGGTCTGGTCTGGTTTGATGAATCGTTGATGATGACCTGATTTGTGAGGAGCGATTTGGTAGAATGGATGTATGCGGGAGGGGAGGTGTACGCACGCGTACCGGACAGCGCCGGGACAGATTCTGCCGATTAGTTCTAACGATGGCTAATGGTAATTTACTTAATTGAATCGATTTCCAATAGCCATTTCGGTGTCATTATTTTGAAATTATGCTAATAGATGATGGATGCAATCAGCGTATCAGTGGCCTTGATCGAGCAACGGGCGTAAAGGTAGGGATTGCATCTGCATGCATATGATATATGAGTGATAAGCGGAAGTGAATGGGGGGAAAGTGCTGGTGCTATGTGACGAATGGTAAAAACGCACTGATTAGTCTTATGGGAGAAATTTTGTATTAATACAATGATCGTCGTGTGTTACAGATTGATGGAATGGTCATGTGTTGTGTTGTTGGTCCATTTATACCATAATTGTTAATTGTGATTAATAATAAGTTTCTCTATTTTATTCTCCTGACATCAGCACTCATTCTTGCACAAAATTTCGCTCCTTTTTTCACATCAACTTTTTGGTCGCGAAAAGCTGCGACATCCTAAACATCTTCTGGCGTCCCCATTTCAGCCTCGAGTGGCTAGGGAACATGTTGCTACTTTTCAACTGCAGCACTCCCTGCACGTCAGCGTGCAAAGTGTGCGCTCGCCAGAGTGCAAATCTGCTCTCCCGCTGGGGAGATCTCACTCGTCTAGCCAAGTGGATGCCGTGCCTGAAGAGGGTATATGTTTGCCGTAATAAATATTAATAGCCTGTCAAAGTCGTACAGCGCGGCACTGGCCTCTCGGCCACTTTTCCAACTGCACGCTCTGACAAACAACCTGCACGGGAGGAGCTCCTGGGGTGGATCGGTGATGTCTCTGGTTTGGCGTACTCCACAATTACACCCATCATCTGGCGGCCGCTGCGTGACATGCTCATGGCGTGGAGAGAGTGGCTTCGAAGCTGATGCTTGATGGTTTGTCACCTCTATGAACTTTGAAGGATTTGAGCAAATAAAAATTTCGTCATCATCAACGTCACTGCTGGGAGAGACGCGTACCGGACAGCGCCGGGACAGATTCTGCCGATTAGTTCTAACGATGGCTAATGGTAATTTACTTAATTGAATCGATTTCCAATAGCCATTTCGGTGTCATTATTTTGAAATTATGCTAATAGATGATGGATGCAATCAGCGTATCAGTGGCCTTGATCCAGCAACGGGCGTAAAGGTAGGGATTGCATCTGCGTGCATATGATATATGAGTGATAAGCGGAAGTGAATGGGGGGAAAGTGGTATTTTCCATTTTTAGTTAATTTTATATATTTTTCATGCCGTATTACGTTCTATATTGAAAATTGCTATAATTTAAAAAAAATTCAATCTGTTTGACTCTAATTACATACTATAATATTATTGAAATTATTTGTTATTAATATGGGCCATTTGTATTTCAGTTACTTATACACATTATTGACAATTAAATTGAATCTTTTGGCAAAAAAGATTAATACGATAAAGCAACTGTATTATCATTCGTTTTGAGCCGATTGTCGAAACCGTAAATCAGAACTCAGAATGATCGTCAAAGGCAAACGCTCAATACAATAGAACATTTGAACAGTATTTATACTTTCATGATTACATTATAACTTTTACATTTACATTTTTATAACTTTTAATGCGGAAAAAAACTATGAAACGCTTTTATTAGAAAAATTGAAAATGATCCAAGAATGAATGCAAACCTGGAGAACAGATAAAACACTAATCGGCGCTTGTAATGTTTACAAATGTTTGATTGTTTTTTTATATATATCATCGACTATTGCTATAACTATAATCCTCCAAACATGTTTGATATTTACCACCAGGCAAACAAGCGTTCTTCTCATCTAATGCAACAAGGCTATCAAAGATACATGATCGATCTGCAACCATTCTGCAAATTTTAACCAACATGCCCTTTCCGCAGTACCACATGTGCGGCAAATACTAGATTGAAGGCATTTTAAGCCCCCAGATATGCGCCAAGTAGGTGGGCTGGTAGCCGAACATCTCATTCACAGTCGCACGTACCCGAAAATCCTCTGCGGCGATTTACGCCTAGAACCACCCGGAACTCATTCCCCCTTCGTAACCCGACCACCACGCTGTGAGTGTGTCCTTCGACGATGTTTGCTGATTTGCTGTCCGCAATGCACTGCTTCGCCGACGACGCCGTCTCGGGTGTTCCTGCTCAAGATGTATTTCCATCGACGCTTGTGGGCGCCCCCCCACACCCATTCCGGATGTCGCATGGTTCAGCGAGGAAGCTGATTGCTGTTTGTACGCGCATCCCCCTTCAGACATCCGGGACGGGGCGGTGCGTGTGGCCGGAGGTTGTTGGGAGGAAACCGTGCTAAAATGATACCGCAGATAGCACCGGGAAAGCAATATTTGAAGATCGTCCCGTGTGGTCCCGGGGTCCCGCTGGCCCCACGTGGGTGGCACGGGGTGGCAAATGGCACGTTGACGGATTCCGGACGTCGTCACCGGTTTGCTTGCTGCTCGGTTTGGTGAGGTTAGCGTGGCGAGCGACCGTGGAGTCTGCGTGGAGTAAAGCGGCTTATAAGAAACCTACCGACACGCTTCCGCGGACCACCTTCGCAGCGCACATGTGTGCTGGACTGTTTACACTCCGCCCTGGGGGATCGGTTCCTCGGGAAGCCGGCTCTTCAGCGCTGACGGTTTGGCAGGGTTGCATCCGTTGCATCCGGACGGTGCGACGGTGATGGATTCCGTATCACTCGGTGCACATCATCGGGGTTCTCCAGGTTGTGAATATTTCATATCGTTATTTTGCTTCTGTAAA
>KZ070260.1:268670-283210 GCA_002091845.1 Anopheles cracens
GGAACCCACTGCGATGCGGATGCAGCTATTTTGATTTCGTTTCGGATAAGCACCGGACAATGAGTGAACGAACGGGGAGAATATTTTGTGGGATTTCCGGACCACATAGCCACGGTGAGCAGCCTGGAATCGATCTGTTAGTATAGGAACCTATCGGTATGGAAATCCATCAATATTAAGTAAGCGATCCGATGCAGGTACCGTTGATATTTTGTGCGGACGATGAGAATTGCCACGAAATGGGGAAGTAATGTTTAACGTTTGCATACTATCAACCGCCTTAAATATTAGTTTCGTGTCATGGTATTCGTTATATTTCTACGAACTCTTCCTTGTTCTGTTTTAGTAAACAGAATAGAACGGAAGGCATTTTGAGAATGTTTATCCTCTTCGCTGTTAAGCACATTAGGAGTATCTTAGAGGAGTGTGCAAGAGCCTGTTATGTCCACAAATGAATATCATGCGTCATGCAGCTAGGCTACTAGGGTTAAATGAAATGGATGATACGCTTCATGAAATGAACTATTCATCCGTTCGCTGTGTTTTTGCTTTACTAATCCAATTTGGAGGATCTCTTTTCCCTATCGCGGCTGGCAATCGCCTAGATTGGATATGTAAACCACCGATTTGTAAACGGTTTGCAACTGGCCAATCCGGTTCACACAGCGCTCTGCTGCGATCATGGCGTGAAGATAGGAGCTTCCTGCCCGAAAATTATCAAATATAACTCAACCACAACCCCTTAAACCACGGTTGTCATATCCACGCCTTCCCAAAGGGAAAGGATGTTTGCATTCGCGGTTGTAAAATTATCTTCCCATCCCATGTGCGTGCCGAGTGCATGCGGTTTGATGATCGCTCTCATCATAAGCGTAATAAAAAGGATCAAGTTGTACCGCCGTCGATGTCATCTCAATGCCGCGCTGCGCATTGCTTTTGGGGGGGAAAACACCACGGGATATCAGTGCGGGATAGGAGTAACCACATTGCGTCGTGCCCATCTCGAGGGTCGTCGGAAAACTTCAATAAAAATTGACGATTAGAGCGCATTGATAGCGGTGGGTTTTTTCTGTCATAAGTTTGACAATTTCGACAAACTGCGGGGAAGATCATGGCAGGAGATAAGAAAAACAAGAAGAAGAGCAACACGAATCACTCATAGCACTGCCGAAGTCGAAGGATTCGGAAGCATAATTGGAAGGAAGGGTAAGCACAATAAAGAACTCAGCAGCAGCAATGGGACTAACGATAATGGATGCATGATTTGTTGATACAATCGCAGAGTGCTGCAGCGGAGGCATTTAGTGTTTTGATTTGTACCCTGCTCAGGGCTTGGTATGCGCTGAGGGAAATTGTGCACTACAATTAGAACGTGTGCGTGTCTACTTTTTGCAGACTTTTTGCAAACAATGTGACAATAGTTTATGTATTTTTATTAGAATACCACCGTGTGAATGCAATTTGATTTGGTTGATCATAAAAGTAGTTAAGGAATAAGCTTTAAGTATCACAGCTTTAACAACTACAATTATGATATGGTTATACATCAATTAAAGAATAGCAATAAATGACAGGTTTGTACTAGTAATTGGAGTTGTTTAGACATTTAAAATGGATTTATTCTTATGATTTCTGGTAAACTTTTCAAGTTATGATTTTCTGGACAAACGTTCATCAGTTTTCGTGTACTTTTCATTACATGCTTATTTATAAAGTCTTTACACAACAAGACATGTACCATGTTCTATCTCGGTCATCCTGCCATACGCAGGTCTATGGAATATTAAGAGGAGATTTGGCCCTAAAGATTCTGTCAACGATCAGTACTATAACCCTAAGTAGTGAAATCTATAAAACTATACCTCATAATACGATGCTATTTGCTGATTTCAATTCGAATGAAAGCTTGTCTCCAACTGGCAGAGTTTAATCGTCTAACAACAACTCACTGAATCCCATCCCATTGTCAACTCCCATTGAGTTCTATCGCCGTTGATTTCTAATATAACTTAAAGTCTTGTTTAGTTCAGTATAGGTAGTTTAGCCTTAGCTTCATCAAACCCAAATGTGTAAGAATTTATGTTTATCGTCCTGTAAAATATTTTTTGTTCGAGTTGTATGCTCCAAATCAAGGAAATTATATTTAAAATATTACAAACAATTTGTAACTGGCATTTCAGCTCTTCAATCCATCCCAAATCGAACAATAACATGTGCTAGTTCTGATACCATTAGCGGGTATTTTGCTTAGCAAACAGTCACAAACTTAACAGGTTATTAGAGTTACTTCCGAAAGCCAATTGCTCAAACTTCAAGCGTTCAACTATTTAGAGAAAGAATCCTTCCAACTTCATCGAACATCGATTGGCCCATGGGCACAATATAACACAATCCTTGGAAAAAGCACAAAAAATAGCATTAAAGAAACGCAGTTAGTCCTAGTGCACAACATGATTAAAATATCAAAATATCTCTTATTAAGCTCACGTAAATTCAAGTACGTATGACTGCCTACTTAAAAATATGGTTTGGATACTCAATGTGCAAGAGCATCAGCACGAAGAAGCTAATACGGGGCTTTAAATTAATCATGTAAACTCAAAAATAAATCGGTTTCACATTGGTGCGTAGCTTCTAACACAAAAGAATGCAGTTGATTGCCCACCAGGTGAAACGACACACCTCGTTCCAGGACTGCATCTGGTCCCTGCACGTGTCATCCACATAGCAAAAGTTATGTCCCTGGTAAAATGTTACAGCATCGCAATCAATACACACCGTTTGCCTCCCGTCGCGCGAACTCCCCGCTCTGCCCGGACGGTCCTCAACGCTGCGAGCACGCCACTTTGTACGCCATTTTCGGCCAGCGCGTTGGCGGTGACCCTCGGCTGATGTATTGCCCCTGCCGGGTGAGGTCGCTGTCTCGCGTCCGTACCGGTGCGTGGCGGTATTCGACGCCCGTACGACGCACTGGAATTGATCCGCACAGCGGGAAGTGCATCCGCTCCGGGCTGGGTTTCCCTTCGCCCGCCGTGCCGATCACGAAACCTGAACCGATCGATGGCAGGATATGGGCGAAATATCGCCGATCGGGAACAAAGAGGATAGGCAAGAGAGGACGACAGGCGTACGAGAGGAGCAAAAAAAAGGTGAAATATGGTAGGAACCGTGATTGAAGTATCGGTGTGTGCCCTCGGTCTTCGAGAGTCCTTGGACTTGCCGAAGCGTAAAGGAGACACCGAAGGATAGCGCGCCAGGAGGGAGGAAGGTGTGTGTGTGAAGAAGAGATGGAAAAGAAATAGAAACCGAGAAACAGGGAATCCAAAGCCGTGTGTCAAGCACCGTTGTCGGCGTAAAGGTGTGCCAGATTGTCCTTCATGGTCTCGTTGAAAATCCTTGGAATCGGTCTCCCGGAAGGCTCTGGGGGCGCGGGACGTGACGAGGGGCCGCGGTACGTCCCTGGGTAAAGCAGGAGGCAGAAATAACATCAAACCGTGACACCTGGTATGGAAAGTGACAGAACTGTCAGGAGCTTTCCGGTCGTCCTCTATCCCTTCGCTCTCTCCCTTCACCCTCCCCTGTCGCTGATGTGGACACGTGCAGTTTTTCTCGTTCGCTTTCGGAAACCCATCGGTTCCCGGGTGATTAACGATGGAACCGTGTTTCTGATGAAAATAATAATAAAAAACACCCGGCTTCTGGTGGTAGCACCGTCCTAGCTCCAGCACTACTCTAGTGCTGGAACGACGCGTGGAAGGGTGGCCACGCAAGCGTCGCACGCAATCAGGAATGTTTATGTCCCGAGCCCAATACATGCCACCGGAACTGGGTTTTGATAGAAGAGGTTGCTGTTAGGGTTTTAAATATGGTACGAAATTTGTTGATTTTGTGGGTCATTAGAATGAGCAGGAACGTTTAGGAACGTAGAGAAGAGAATGATAAAAAGCATCGGAGGTATTGAAGAGAAAATCAATCAAGAAACTTGTGTCTGTCTGTCTGCCTTGTGAGTTTCATATTGCACACTAAAGCAATCAGTATTACAGGAACAGAGATACACTAAACATTTCATACAAAAGATGTTTAAGATCATTTAAAACGCATCAGTTTTAAGATTGATAATGTTTTAAAGTTATGCCAAAGTACTGCTTCTAGCTTGATCAGTTCAAATTGCAATCAAAACACATTATTTCATCTCTTAAATGTGATTCAAATTCAATGATCTAAATTTGGTTTTCAAAAACATCAGAAATGCTCAGCAACATGTGATGAAACGGGGGCTATGCAATAGGGACACGTGGCTGAACAAAGTCAATAGAAGAATAAATAAGAGGAAAAAAGCACTATAATGATGTGCAAGAATTCATATAGACACTTGGAAAGATAGGCAGAAGTGCTAGGATTGTGTAAACAGTTTCGTTTGTCTTATTTATTGCAAACAAATAGAGAAATTCAAATCCCCGAGGGGTCATTGATATCTAAAAATGATCTTTTGATTCATGTGCACAATTTTTCACACTTCAAAGTATTTCTAGGCTATTGGTATCATCCACCATATTCCATGCAACAATTGCTATACTTTTTTATAAATTTCATACTAATTTTTGTCATACATAATCAATCTACATGGGGCAATTACAACCCAAGTAGCGATGATTGGGCTATATGACGCCTCAGACCTGCCGTGGAATTGTGGTTGTGTCGGGGAATCGATAGCGGATTGCAGTAGCTGCACGTTACACTACACGTCCCTGCCGCGTGTGACAAGCATCGTCATCATCGACGAACTACAACAGCCCGGGCCGGTTGTACGAGCCCGAAGGGTTTGGGACGCGCGCGCGTTTCTCGAGCGGCTCGCTGCGTACGCTGGAAGTACGGCGTGAGTATGCGTTCTCTATAAATCAAATTCAATTTCCACTCACACTCGTCTCGCCATGGCCTACTAGAGCGTGGAGGGGATTTCGTATCGTTCGTTTTTTTTCGCGTTTGTGTTGTTGTTGTTGTTTTATTTCCTCCCAGCTTCCTTTGATGGCAAAGGGGTGGTTTTACAGTGCTGACGATTTTTTGTCAGCACACACACACACAAGCCTATCTATCACTATTCCCATTGCCGGGCTGTCATTCTCTGCGCGACGTTGAAATGTGACAACGCCGCCAAAGGGCACCGGCGTATGTGTGTGTGTTTTTTTTTATTCGCTCGCCGCGCATGCACAACCGTCGGGCGCCCCGGTACACGGTGGCGACGGCGGCTTTTCCGTGTTGCTGCGTAGATTAATCGGAAGGACATTGGAAGGGTGCGAGCGAGAGGGCTGCCGTCGTCGGGGCCACCACCGGCGTCGCGCCAGAGTCGTCGTGATGGTGACGGTGCGCAAATGTTTTGCGCGAGCGAGTAGATGAACTGTGATGCGCACGGACCGTGTACACGCTGGGACACCGTCGCGGCGGAAGCGCAATGCTTCATTAGAAGATTTATGAACAACACTGTCGCACGGCAGTGGCGGCGGCGGCGGCGGCGGCGGCGGCGGCGGCGGCGGCGGCGGCGGCGGCGGCGGCGGCGGCGGCGGCGGCGGCGGCGGCGGCGGCGGCGGCGGCGGCGGCGGCGGCGGCGGCGGCGGCGGCGGCGGCGGCGGCGGCGGCGGCGGCGGCGGCGGCGGCGGCGGCGGCGGCGGCGGCGGCGGCGGCGTCGGACTGGATGATGTTGATGATGTTCGCCGGTGGGACCGAGGTTGGTTGTGACGCGAAGAACCGGTCGGTTGCATGTCGTAAATTATTTCGGCACGGTGCAACGCGGCCTGCACGCCTGCGGAGAGGACGACACGGTCGGTAACGGTGGGAAGCAGCGAAGAGAAGAAGTGTAAACAGTTGCGTTTGTCTTATTTATTGCAAACAAATAGAGAAATTCAAATCCCCGAGGGGCATTGATATCTAAAAATGCTCTTTTGATTAATGTCCAGAATTTTTCACACTTTAAACTATTGCTAGACTATTGGTACCATCCACCATATTCCATGCAATAATTGCTATACTTTTTTTATAAATTTCATACTAATTTTTGTCATACATAATCAATCTACATGGGGCAATTACAACCCAAGTAGCGATGATTGGGCTATATGACGCCTCAGACCTGCCGTGGAATTGTGGTTGTGTCGGGGAATCGATAGCGGATTGCAGTAGCTGCACGTTACACTACACGTCCCTGCCGCGTGTGACAAGCATCGTCATCATCGACGAACTACAACAGCCCGGGCCGGTTGTACGAGCCCGAAGGGTTTGGGACGCGCGCGCGTTTCTCGAGCGGCTCGCTGCGTACGCTGGAAGTACGGCGTGAGTATGCGTTCTCTATAAATCAAATTCAATTTCCACTCACACTCGTCTCGCCATGGCCTACTAGAGCGTGGAGGGGATTTCGTATCGTTCGTTTTTTTTTCGCGTGTGTGTTATTGTTGTTGTTTTATTTCCTCCCAGCTTCCTTTGATGGCAAAGGGGTGGTTTTACAGTGCTGACGATTTTTTGTCAGCACACACACACACAAGCCTATCTATCACTATTCCCATTGCCGGGCTGTCATTCTCTGCGCGACGTTGAAATGTGACAACGCCGCCAAAGGGCACCGGCGTATGTGTGTGTGTTTTTTTTTATTCGCTCGCCGCGCATGCACAACCGTCGGGCGCCCCGGTACACGGTGGCGACGGCGGCTTTTCCGTGTTGCTGCGTAGATTAATCGGAAGGACATTGGAAGGGTGCGAGCGAGAGGGCTGCCGTCGTCGGGGCCACCACCGGCGTCGCGCCAGAGTCGTCGTGATGGTGACGGTGCGCAAATGTTTTGCGCGAGCGAGTAGATGAACTGTGATGCGCACGGACCGTGTACACGCTGGGACACCGTCGCGGCGGAAGCGCAATGCTTCATTAGAAGATTTATGAACAACACTGTCGCACGGCAGTGGCGGCGGCGGCGGCGGCGGCGGCGGCGGCGGCGGCGGCGGCGGCGGCGGCGGCGGCGGCGGCGGCGGCGGCGGCGGCGGCGGCGGCGGCGGCGGCGGCGGCGGCGGCGGCGGCGGCGGCGGCGGCGGCGGCGGCGGCGGCGGCGGCGGCGGCGGCGGCGGCGGCGGCGGCGGCGGCGGCGGCGGCGTCGGACTGGATGATGTTGATGATGTTCGCCGGTGGGACCGAGGTTGGTTGTGACGCGAAGAACCGGTCGGTTGCATGTCGTAAATTATTTCGGCACGGTGCAACGCGGCCTGCACGCCTGCGGAGAGGACGACACGGTCGGTAACGGTGGGAAGCAGCGAAGAGAAGAAGCAAAAAAAAAAGCGCGCGCGTTGCCAAATAGTCCTATCGATGGTGGCGCTGAGATTGGTTGGCCCGTGTTGGGACACACCGGGGACACGGTGCGATTTTATTGTTCGCCCCGTGCGCGCGCACTTTTTCGATGATTAATTAGTGCAGTATCCTCGGGACAGCGTGACATTCGGTTCGGAGTTCGCCGTGTCGAAGTATTCGGTTCCTACCCGTCACAATTTGGCCCGATATCGCGGCTAATGAAGCACTGTCAGAAGTGCATATGGTCATTTTTCATCCGTCATCGTTGTATTGGTTGGGAGATTGTTTTTTTTTATGGAACTTTTTCCAGCTTTCGGTGGTTATTTGATTGCATAATTTCAAGAATTTCATGTAAAATGAATAACTTCTTTGATAATATTTTATTGATGGCAAAGGGGTGGTTTTACAGTGCTGACGATTTTTTGTCAGCACACACACACACACACACAAGCCTATCTATCACTATTCCCATTGCCGGGCTGTCATTCTCTGCGCGACGTTGAAATGTGACAACGCCGCCAAAGGGCACCGGCGTGTGTGTGTGTGTGTGTGTGTTTTTTATTTGCTCGCCGCGCATGCACAACCGTCGGGCGCCCCGGCACACGGTGGCGACGGCGGCTTTTCCGTGTTGCTGCGTAGATTAATCGGAAGGACATTGGAAGGGTGCGAGCGAGAGGGCTGCCGTCGTCGGGGCCACCACCGGCGTCGCGCCAGAGTCGTCGTGATGGTGACGGTGCGCAAATGTTTTGCGCGAGCGAGTAGATGAACTGTGATGCGCACGGACCGTGTACACGCTGGGACACCGTCGCGGCGGAAGCGCAATGCTTCATTAGAAGATTTATGAACAACACTGTCGCACGGCAGTGGCGGCGGCGGCGGCGGCGGCGGCGTCGGACTGGATGATGTTGATGATGTTCGCCGGTGGGACCGAGGTTGGTTGTGACGCGAAGAACCGGTCGGTTGCATGTCGTAAATTATTTCGGCACGGTGCAACGCGGCCTGCACGCCTGCGGAGAGGACGACACGGTCGGTAACGGTGGGAAGCAGCGAAGAGAAGAAGCAAAAAAAAAAGCGCGCGCGTTGCCAAATAGTCCTATCGATGGTGGCGCTGAGATTGGTTGGCCCGTGTTGGGACACACCGGGGACACGGTGCGATTTTATTGTTCGCCCCGTGCGCGCGCACTTTTTCGATGATTAATTAGTGCAGTATCCTCGGGACAGCGTGACATTCGGTTCGGAGTTCGCCGTGTCGAAGTATTCGGTTCCTACCCGTCACAATTTGGCCCGATATCGCGGCTAATGAAGCACTGTCAGAAGTGCATATGGTCATTTTTCATCCGTCATCGTTGTATTGGTTGGGAGATTGTTTTTTTTTATGGAACTTTTTCCAGCTTTCGGTGGTTATTTGATTGCATAATTTCAAGAATTTCATGTAAAATGAATAACTTCTTTGATAATATTTTATTTCCATTTTTTGTTCTTGAAATGTGAAACTCATTCCACCCATTATAATAAAAAAAGATAAGAATACTAGTTTGTTTTGATGTTGCTGACATCACATCCTGCGAACTCAATTAATTGATGTAAAAATGTTAAGAGGATTCAATGGTGTTGAACCTTCTTTCAATATGCTTTTGCTAGAAATAGACTATATAAAATACTTAAGTATTACAATATACCATGAAGCTCTCTATGATGATATGCGCAACATTCTGAAATAGAAATCATATTCAATTGATTCCGGGAACCCTAATGAATTAAAAGGTAGCGGAAGTTAACCCGCCCATCGAGCGACGAAAGAAAATTGCTTCTAGCGGCGAATTTCGCCTCCACGATCGCGGCACTGTTTGTTGTTGCGTTTCATCATCATCACCATCATCGGCTTTGGCTGTAGGAAAGGGTTTTTTTTGCCGCCGCTGTCGCCGTTATATTATTTCCCTTTGGCAGACTCCTCCTCCTCCCACTCGCCCACCGCGAGTGCTGTCCTTTGTAGTGGAAAACTCCTCTCTCCGCGCGCGAGGGCCAAGGTCCGGAACCGGGAGTTGATGAAGCTGATGAGTTGATTGACTTTCGCAATCGAAACGACAACCGTAGGAAAATTAAATTGAACCCAAGCGTCTCGACCGTGGTGGTATGCGCCTGGCACGGATATGGCGTGGTTGAAGGCGTTGATGCACACTGGCGAAGCACGTGGTCAAAATGGGTCGATTTGTGCATCCATTGGTCATTGACATTTTATAAGTTATGTTCGTTGTGCAAATTTACATTTCAAATCTCAGTGCGTATACTATTCGAATGCATTTTTATCTTTAAACAGACACTTATTGAAGTTGACTTCGCTGAATCTCTAGGGATTCATGAATCCTATGAATCTCTATAGATTCATGAATCTTTAGAGATTCATGAGATTCATGAATTTATAGAGATTCATGAATCTCTAGAAATTCATGAATCTTTAGAGATCCAGATTAGTGTTGGGTAACAGAGATTCAGATTCATGAATCTGAATGAATCTTTGAACTAAATGAATGAATCTGAATCTTAGAAACAAAGATTCATGAATCTCTAGAGATTCATGAATCTCATGAATCTCTAAAGATTCATGAATCTCTAACGATTCATGAATCTCTGGAGATTCATGAATCTCTAGGGATTCATGAATCCTATGAATCTCAATAGATTCATGAATCTCATGAATCTCTCAACGAAACGTGGGAAAAAAACATGTAAAAGTGCAATTGTTTGTTCGCTTGTTTGTTTTTACATGTTTTTCCCACGTTTCGTTGAGAGATTCATGAGATTCATGAATCTTTAGAGATTCACGAGATTCATGAATCTTCTAGAGATTCATAAGATTCATGAATCTTTAGAGATTCATATGATTCATGAATCTTTAGAGATTCATATGATTCATGAATCTTTAGAGATTCATGAATGAATCTGTATGAATCCTAAATGAAAGTTTCATGAATCTGAATCTCGTCGAAAGATTCATAAGACACAACACTAATCCAGATTCATGAATCTTATAGAGATTCATAAGATTCATGAATCTTTAGAGATTCATGAATCTACAAAGATTCATGAATGAATATGAAAGAATCCTAAATGAGAGATTCATGAATCTGAATCTCGTTGAAAGATTCATAAGACACAACACTATTTCACTTGAATTCAAATTCAGTTCACAAATCAAAATGAGTTAAGATTTCAATTTTATAGCCCACGAGAGAGTACTCTTTTCTAATACTCTCTCTAACTCTGCACCACGTCTTTTTTTCAATTTTTATTTCTTAATTATCTCGTATAATTGTAAAATTACTGTAGTCCAACAACGTTTATATGGTTAACGTTCTGGACTACCCGTCTAAAGTGATACCAAAAGTCATCTAAGCATCTTTGAACTGAGCAGACCCTTAGGCCATGGCCATGTAAGTCGTTACACTAGAGAAGAACAAGAAGAATATCAGTGCTGGCATCATATTAACACAATTATATTCTAGAATGTTATGCGTTTTACAGACTTATCTCTTTTTGTAAGGTAGAAGAAACAATCAGTTTATTGTCAATTGAATGTATTAAGAGAAGCTAAGGACAATATTTAGTTTATCTTTCTCTTATAACTATTTTTACAAGGGCCGATACTTGGGCGTCAATATTTTAAAACTACATAGATCTAAAAAGCTTTATGCAATAGTACTTGGTTCAGCATGGATTTAATCGTATCTAGTGTTGGAATTTAATTTAAAAAAAAACATCTGATTTCCAGTTGATTTAAATAACATCGCAATTGGGTCAAATACGGCTGGGCGTCCTGCATCGAATCGTTTAATCCTAATCGAACAAATCGAATATTTTTCCCTATTAAACATTGAAAACATCAAGGGAATATACATTTCATAGATGTTCGTTAAATCAGTTTACGTCAGCTACTGCTATTGCACAGTAGAAATCGAAACACTCTGTGTCTATCTCTAGCAAACTTAAGATCTTAACCAAACTACGCACACGCAAAACATCTCAACAACGACAAAATCTAGATCTATTCTTGTGATTGGTGTTTGGTAATAATTCAGTAAGTATTTAATATTGATCGTAACTTCAATTTGTTATTGGGACACCAAAATCAGCGTATCTAACAACACTAAGCAGTCATCCGTCTATGCTACGTAAATATGCCAACTTAAAGTAGATCGTGCACGACAAGCACGAAGGTTAGATGAGTGAAAACATGGGCTAAGATAAAACCATTTTCAAACTATCTTATCTATACCATGTAGTTGCAGATATAGATCTTCAAACTCCTCTTCAACACGCAATATAAATCCCTTTAGATCACTCATTAGTTCGATCACTTTGGACACAGATATGAACGGACATAAAGATCTTAAACAACATTGGTTTGGCCAAGAGTCTGCTGGAAGCTGGGTAGTCTACAACAGTCCGCAGGATCGAAACACGGCAAGAATATCTTCAAGTTTCGGTTTCTTCATCATTACCATTACAGATTATGCAGGTGTCACACATCAATATTATATATCAACGACATCTTTCTTGCTTTAACGATGTTCTATTGTATTGTAACGATTTTCATCACTTCACATTTACTACTTCGACTCTTGACCCATTGGATTCGAAATTTGTGTGATGTTTTTGGGATACTTTTATTTGAGTTCGTTGTCATTCTGCCACGGAACATTTAGCCTTTTTTGGCAGCTTCCCATTGCTAGTTTTCTTTTACTCAATTATGGTCAACCTAATAGTCAGTCCAGCGTGCGTTTATCATCGCAACAACGGAAAATAAACTATTCTCGTCACATTTTTCGTAAGTAAAAAAATATATTAGGAAAGGACTATTTTTCTACCCATGCCCATGAAGAGAAAAATATTCGATTCCCATAG
This sequence comes from Anopheles cracens, assembly GCA_002091845.1. Lineage (NCBI taxonomy): Eukaryota > Metazoa > Arthropoda > Insecta > Diptera > Culicidae > Anopheles > Anopheles cracens. Next base: position 280,893 of record KZ070260.1, read on the forward strand.
TGATTTGCGAAGAAATCGCTTCCTCGTCGCCGGCCGCAGAGTTAAAGGTCAGCAAAACAAACCGTCCGGCGGCTCGCAGTCTGATTGCCTTCCACACGAACCGTACAGCCGCCACACTGACACACGGGGACACACGGGGAAAAATCGTCCACCTCCCCCGCAGTGGTGGAAACGTGCCACAAAACGGTCCGCTCGCAGCATCCAGCCAGGTGTTTTGCTGATTAAATGCACACCAATTCTTACACACCCTTCTTCGGGTACGTACGTACGTGCTTGACTTTTGTGCCTGATTAATCGGCGAGCGGTAATTCGTTCGTCCTTGGTGTCCTTCCCCGTGCCGTCCTGGCCGCCCGGCATGCAGTCAATCATTGTGCAAAAACTAGCAGGCGGATCTAATAATGAAGTCCGCTCCGAAACCGGTACCGAAGCCGAAAAGTTAATTTTCCACCAGCCATCTGCGCGAACCGCGTCGGTTGGGACCGCTAACAAGCGCGCGCGGATTCATTTCCCGAGTTTATTATTTCGTCCGACTCAGTTCGTACGTCCCGTAAACGATTACTGGGGTTTTTGATGGTTTTTAAAAATATAAATCGCCGACTTTAAGGGAGACTCGGCTAGGGGAGGCAAACGTGGATGGAATGAACGAAGTCGTCTCGGATCGGTTTGCTTGCCTGCGTTGTATTGTTGTTAGTTGCATAATTGGAGTGTTTAATTGGTAGTGCTTTGTTATTGCGAGTGCAAGCGCTGATCTCATTATTATCGGGGGTTAATATTCGTGCTTTTCAATGGTTGAATGAATAACCAAATACGTCAATTAGTAGATTAGCTTCGAACTATCGCATATCAGTTTCATGATTAATGGTATAGTATTAGGTTTGCAACTAACTAATGTTTGTTTTTGACAGTTACGGTCAAATGGACCGAATACTCATTTCGTGCATTCGTGGTGTCAATTGACACCTAGAAGCCTAGTTTTGGCAATTATTGTGCGAAGAAATCGCTTCCTCGTCGCCGGCCGCAGAGTTAAAGGTCAGCAAAACAAACCGTCCGGCGGCTCGCAGTCTGATTACCTTCCACACGAACCGTACAGCCGCCACACTGACACACGGGGACACACGGGTAAAAATCGTCCACCTCCCCCGCAGTGGTGGAAACGTGCCACAAAACGGTCCGCTCGCAGCATCCAGCCAGGTGTTTTGCTGATTAAATGCACACCGATTCTTACACACCCTTCTTCGGGTACGTACGTACGTGCTTTACTTTTGTGCCTGATTAATCGGCGAGCGGTAATTCGTTCGTCCTTGGTGTCCTTCCCCGTGCCGTCCTGGCCGCCCGGCATGCAGTCAATCATTGTGCAAAAACTAGCAGGCGGATCTAATAATGAAGTCCGCTCCGAAACCGGTACCGAAGCCGAAAAGTTAATTTTCCACCAGCCATCTGCGCGAACCGCGTCGGTTGGGACCGCTAACAAGCGCGCGCGGATTCATTTCCCGAGTTTATTATTTCGTCCGACTCAGTTCGTACGTCCCGTAAACGATTACTGGGGTTTTTGATGGTTTTTAAAAACATAAATTGCCGACTTTAAGGGAAATTCAGCTAGGGGAGGCAAACGTGGATGGAATGAACGAAGTCGTCTCGGATCGGTTTGCTTGCCTGCGTTGTATTGTTGTTAGTTGAATCTATACCATGTAGTTGCAGATATAGATCTTCAAACTCCTCTTCAACACGCAATATAAATCCCTTTAGATCACTCATTAGCTCGATCATTTTAGACAGAGATAGCTGCTGCGCTAGCTTTGATAGCTTGCAATATGAACGGACATAAAGATATTAAACAACATTGGTTTGGTTAAGAGTCTGCTGGAAGCTGGGTAGTCTGCAACAGTCCGCAGGATCAAAACGCGTCAATAATATCTTCAAGTTTTGGTTTCTTCATCATTACCATTGCAGACTATGCAGGTGTCACACATCAATATTATATATCAACGACATCTTTCTTGCTTGAACGATGTTCTATTGTATTGCAATGATTTTCATCACTTCACATTTACTACTTCGACTCTTGACCCTTTGGATTCGAAATGTGTGTGATGTTTTTGGGATACTTTTATTTGAGTTCGTTGTCATTCTGCCACGGAACATTTAGCCTTCTTTGGCAGCTTCCCATTGCTAGTTTTCTTTTACTCAATTATGGTCAACCTAATAATCAGTCCAGCGTGCATTTATCATCGCAACAACGGAAAATAAACTATTCTCGTCACACTTTTCGTAAGTAAAAAAATATATTAGGAAAGGACTATTTTTCTACCCATGCCCAT
>KZ070260.1:286684-303006 GCA_002091845.1 Anopheles cracens
GGATGTTTTACATTTTTCTTGGATGCTACGATCATTCACGATCGTGAAAATGTTGCAAAGCGTATTTTTTTACTGGTTCTTTATTATTAGTCATTCGTGGCTTACCTTTTATACTTGTAAAATTGTTAACAAAGTAATAACTTCACATAACAACTTCACGGCTATGCCGTCTTGTCCTATCCTTACACCCAATCGTCGAAACTCACATCAGCCACAGCAAACCTTTAATGCAGTAAGTCTTTTCGGCACTGCACTATCTATTTCATAAATGAGAGTGTGTGCTACACCTTCCGGTAATGCGGCCAAACAGCCATTTCAATCTGCCGCCAGACCGACCGACCGACCGGCCGGTCGTAAAAATGAACATCATTTCGAACGTATCAATCACCTCACGTGTGCACGGCACGTTTCCATCGCTAAAAAGCTTTTACTGCTGATTACTTTCGATCCGATGCCACGTTCCGTCGGTTTGGTCGGTCGCGGACCATCGCTTGTACCACATTCACCCATCTGGCCGAGGAAATGATGTTTTGCACCTGACGATGGTGGTGGCGGTGGCGCTCGATACGAGTATCCTTCCGTTCCGGCATAAGTCACACGCGCCTTCGGGCGTTCGGTTGTCGCTACTAATGTTAGTTAACGCACGTTTCGTCACCGTGAGCTGCACCGATTTTCGAGCGTTGCTAATTTTGGCCGGTTACTTTCCAGCCACTAGACTAGTCACTTCAATTACTGGCCCCCGCCGATACGGGTCGGGCTCGATTGGGAATGGGCAAGGAAAATTTTCATTTCTTCATAGCGCTCTGCCTTTTTTTCGCTGTTGTTGACGCGATCCATCCTTTGAGACCCACGCACCATCCGCCCCCCAAATGGCGTGGGTGTCTTCGTCTTCGTAAATGGGCATTTAACTGATGGAACCTTCCGGTTTCCGTGTTGCGGAAACATTAGCGGAGTGTGACCGGCGTATGACTTGCGCGATCACCGCAACGAGTTTCCGTCCTAAATCTGGGGCTGACGCGTGTGCCGGTGCGTTCGGTTGGAATGGGGGCGGTCACTTGCCTTTGGCACTCCCCTTGGTTCGGTTCGATGTGCATTACCATGCGTCACGAGAACGGTGCGTCATGGTGTCAGTTCGGCGTTTTCTGGGTGGCTAAAAATAATGGTTCAATCTATTTGGACCGTTGAAATAAAGAAATTACTAATTTTGGGCCATTCTGGAATGGGTCGTGTTGTTTACGTTCCCGGTGCTTTTCATACAATTCTAGGTAGAGTCTTTTTTCATAGCAAATGTACAGCCAGAGGAGGAGTTTTATCAGATTATTTGGAAGCACGCAACTCATGTTGGATGAAGCGTGGTAGAAAGTTGTTGCTAATTTTTAACTTATTTCCACCTTTTAGGTCGGTTAGGTCCTGCAACCAATATGGTTATGCTGTATAAGAATACAATACCATATTTGTAATTTCCACAAACACTAAATTTAAAGATAGTTTGAAAATGGTTTTATCTTAGCCCATGTTTTCACTCATCTAACCTTCGTGCTTGTCGTGCACGATCTACTTTATGTTGGCATATTTACGTAGCATAGACGAATGACCGCTTAGTGTTGTTAGATACGCTGATTTTGATGTCCCAAGAAAAAAATGAAGTTGCGATCAATATTAAATACTTACTGAATTATTACCAAACACCGATCACAAGAATAGATCTAGATTTTGTCGTTGTTGAGATGTTTTGCGTGTGCGTACTTTGGTTAACATCTTAAGTTTGCTAGAGATAGACACAGAGTGTTTCAATTTCTACTCTGCAATAGCAGTAGCTGACGTAAACTGATTTAACTAACATCTATGAAATGTATATTCCCTTGATGTTTTCAATGTTTAATAGGGAAAAATATTCGATTTCTTCGATTAGGATTAAACGATTCGATGCAGGACGCCCAGCCGAATTCGACAAATTTAACATCGCATTGAAATCAACTGGAAATCAGATGGTTCAGAAATCAGAAATCCATGCTGAACCAAGTATTATTGCATAAAACTATAGATCTATATAGTTTTAAAATATTGACGCCCAAGTATCGGCCCTTGTAAAAATAGTTACAAGAGAAAGATAAACTAAATATTGTCCTTAGCTTCTCTTAATACATTCAACTTACAATAAACTGATTGTTTCTTCTACATTCCAAAAAGAGAGAAGCCTGTAAAACTCATAACATTCTAAAATATAATTGTGTTAATATGATGCCAGTACTGATATTCTTCTTGTTCTTCTCTAGTGTAACGACTTACATGGCCATGGCCTAAGGGTCTGCTCAGCTCAAAGATGCTTAGACTTTTGGTATCACTTTAGACGAGTAGTCCAGAACGTTAACAATACAAACGTTGTTGGACTACAGTAATTTTACAATTATACGAGATAATTAAGAAATAAAAATTGAAAAAAAGATTTGGTGCAGAGTTAAAGACAGTATTAGAAAAGAGTACTCTCTCGTGGGCCATAAAATTGAAATCTTAACTCATTTTGATTTGTGAACTGAATTTGAATTCAAGTGAAATAGTGTTGTGTCTCATGAATCTTTCAACGAGATTCAGATTCATGAATCTCTCATTTAAGATTCTTTCAGATTCATTCATGAATCTTTGTAGATTTATGAATCTCTAAAGATTCATGTATCTTATAAATCTCTAAAGATTCATGTATCTTATGAATCTCTATAAGATTCATGAATCTGGATCTCTAAAGATTAATGAATTTCTAGAGATTCATGAATCTCTATAGATTCATGAATCTCATGAATCCTTAAAGATTCATGAATCTATAGAGATTCATAGGATTCATGAATCCCTAGAGATTCAGTGAAGTCAACTACTATAAGTGTCTGTTTAAAGATAAAAATGCATTCGAATAGTATACGCACTGAGATTTTAAATGTAAATATGCACAACGAAGATACCTTATAAAACGTCAATGACCAATGGATGTACAAATCGACCCATTTTGACCACGTGCGCCGCCAGTGTGCATCAACGCCTTCGACCACGCCATATCCGTGCCAGGCGCATACCACCACGGTCGAGACGCTTGGGTTCAATTTAATTTTCCTACGGTTGTCGTTTCGATTGCGAAAGTCAATCAACTCATCAGCTTCATCAACTCCCGGTTCCGGACCTTGGCCCTCGCGCGCGGAGAGAGGAGTTTTCCACTACAACCAATCATCGCTACTTGGGTTGTAATTGCCCCATGTAGATTGATTATGTATGACAAAAATTAGTATGAAATTTATAAAAAAAGTATAGCAATTATTGCATGGAATATGGTGGATGGTACCAATAGTCTAGCAATAGTTTAAAGTGTGAAAAATTCTGGACATTAATCAAAAGAGCATTTTTAGATATCAATGCCCCTCGGGGATTTGAATTTCTCTATTTGTTTGCAATAAATAAGACAAACGCAACTGTTTACACAATTCTTCTTCACAATCACTTCTGCCTATCTTTCCAAGTGTCTATATGAATTCTTCTATATGAGTGCTTTTTTCCTCTTATTAATTTTTCTATTGACTTTGTTCAGCCACGTGTCCCTATTGAATAGCCCCCGTTTCATCACGTGTTGCTGAGCATTTCTGATGTTTTTGAAAACCCAATTTAGATCATTGAATTTGTATCACATTTAAGAGATGAAATAATGTGTTTTGATTGCAATTTGAACTGATCAAGCTAGAAGCAGTACTTTGGCATAACTTTTTAAAACATTATCAATCTTAAAACTGATGCGTTTTAAATGATCTTAAACATCTTCTGTATGAAATGTTTAGTGTATCTCCGTTCCTGAAATACTTATTGCTTTAGTGAGCAATATGAAACTCACAAGGCAGACAGACAGACACAAGTTTCTTGATTGATTTTCTCTTCAATACCTCAGATGCTTTTTATCATTCTCTTCTCGACGTTCCTAAACGTTCCTGCCCATTCTAATGACCCACAAAATCAACAAATTTCGTACCATATTTAAAACCCTAACAGCAACCTCTTCTATCAAAACCCTAAACCCAGTTCCGGTGGCATGTATTGGGCTCGGGACATAAACATTCCTGATTGCGTGCGACGCTTGCGTGGCCACCCTTCCACGCGTCGTTCCAGCACTAGAGTTGTGCTGGAGCTAGGACGGTGCTACCACCAGAAGCCGGGTGTTTTTTATTATTATTTTCATCAGAAACACGGTTCCATCGTTAATCACCCGGGAACCGATGGGTTTCCGAAAGCGAACGAGAAAAACTGCACGTGTCCACATCAGCGACAGGGGAGGGTGAAGGGAGAGAGCGAAGGGATAGAGGACGACCGGAAAGCTCCTGACAGTTCTGTCACTTTCCATACCAGGTGTCACGGTTTGATGTTATTTCTGCCTCCTGCTTTACCCAGGGACGTACCGCGGCCCCTCCTCACGTCCCGCGCCCCCAGAGCCTTCCGGGAGACCGATTCCAAGGATTTTCAACGAGACCATGAAGGACAATCTGGCACACCTTTACGCCGACAACGGTGCTTGACACACGGCTTTGGATTCCCTATTTCTTGGTTTCTATTTCTTTTCAATCTCTTCTTCACTCGGCACGCACACACACACACCTTCCTCCCTCCTGGCGCGCTATCCTTCGGTGTCTCCTTTACGCTTCGGCAAGTCCAAGGACTCTCGAAGACCGAGGGCACACACCGATACTTCAATCACGGTTCCTACCATATTTCACCTTTTTTTTGCTCCTCTCGTACGCCTGTCGTCCTCTCTTGCCTATCCTCTTTGTTCCCGATCGGCGATATTTCGCCCATATCCTGCCATCGATCGGTTCAGGTTTCGTGATCGGCACGGCGGGCGAAGGGAAACCCAGCCCGGAGCGGATGCACTTCCCGCTGTGCGGATCAATTCCAGTGCGTCGTACGGGCGTCGAATACCGCCACGCACCGGTACGGACGCGAGACAGCGACCTCACCCGGCAGGGGCAATACATCAGCCGAGGGTCACCGCCAACGCGCTGGCCGAAAATGGCGTACAAAGTGGCGTGCTCGCAGCGTTGAGGACCGTCCGGGCAGAGCGGGGAGTTCGCGCGACGGGAGGCAAACGGTGTGTATTGATTGCGATGCTGTAACATTTTACCAGGGACATAACTTTTGCTATGTGGATGACACGTGCAGGGACCAGATGCAGTCCTGGAACGAGGTGTGTCGTTTCACCTGGTGGGCAATCAACTGCATTCTTTTGTGTTAGAAGCTACGCACCAATGTGAAACCGATTTATTTTTGAGTTTGCATGATTAATTTAAAGCCCCGTATTAGCTTCTTGGTGCGGAATTTCACATTGAGTATCCAACCCATATCAAATCAAATGTATTTGAATTTACGTGAGCTAGGTAAAGAGAAGTGTTGATGTTTTAATCATGTTGCGCACTAGGACTAACTGCGTTTCTTTAATGCTATTTTTTGTGCTTTTTCCAAGGATTGTGTTATATTGTGCCCATGGGCCAATCGATGTTCGATGAAGTTGGAAGGATTCTTTCTCTAAATAGTTGAACGCTTGAAGTTTGAGCAATTGGCTTTCGGAAGTAACTCTAATAACCTGTTAAGTTTGTGACTGTTTGCTAAGCAAAATACCCGCTAATGGTATCAGAACTAGCACATGTTATTGTTCGATTTGGGATGGATTGAAGAGCTGAAATGCCAGTTACAAATTGTTTGTAATATTTTAAATATAATTTCCTTGATTTGGAGCATACAACTCGAACAAAAAATATTTTACAGGACGATAAACATAAATTCTTACACATTTGGGTTTGATGAAGCTAAGGCTAAACTACCTATACTGAACTAAACAAGACTTTAAGTTATATTAGAAATCAACGGCGATAGAACTCAATGGGAGTTGACAATGGGATGGGATTCAGTGAGTTGTTGTTAGACGATTAAACTCTGCCAGTTGGAGACAAGCTTTCATTCGAATTGAAATAACATCGTATTATGAGGTATAGTTTTATAGATTTCACTACTTAGGATTATAATACTGATTGTTGACAGAATCCTCAGTTGTCTAGAACCAAATTTCCCCATAATATTATATAGACCTGCGTATGGAAGGATGGCCAAAATAGTTGTTGTGTAAAGAATTTATAAATAAACATGTAATGAAAAGTACACGAAAAACGATCAACATTTGTCAAGAAAATCACAACTTGAGAAGTTTACAAGAAATCAAGCTACTGCAATCCGCTATCGATTCCCCGACACAACCACAATTCCACGGCAGGTCTGAGGCGTCATATAGCCCAATCATCGCTACTTGGGTTGTAATTGCCCCATGTAGATTGATTATGTATGACAAAAATTAGTATGAAATTTATAAAAAAACGACAGTGTTGTTCATAAATCTTCTAATGAAGCATTGCGCTTCCGCCGCGACGGTGTCCCAGCGTGTACACGGTCCGTGCGCATCACAGTTCATCTACTCGCTCGCGCAAAACATTTGCGCACCGTCACCATCACGACGACTCTGGCGCGACGCCGGTGGTGGCCCCGACGACGGCAGCCCTCTCGCTCGCACCCTTCCAATGTCCTTCCGATTAATCTACGCAGCAACACGGAAAAGCCGCCGTCGCCACCGTGTACTCGCGCAAAACATTTGCGCACCGTCACCATCACGACGACTCTGGCGCGACGCCGGTGGTGGCCCCGACGACGGCAGCCCTCTCGCTCGCACCCTTCCAATGTCCTTCCGATTAATCTACGCAGCAACACGGAAAAGCCGCCGTCGCCACCGTGTGCCGGGGCGCCCGACGGTTGTGCATGCGCGGCGAGCAAATAAAAAACACACACACACACACACACACGCCGGTGCCCTTTGGCGGCGTTGTCACATTTCAACGTCGCGCAGAGAATGACAGCCCGGCAATGGGAATAGTGATAGATAGGCTTGTGTGTGTGTGTGTGTGTGCTGACAAAAAATCGTCAGCACTGTAAAACCACCCCTTTGCCATCAAAGGAAGCTGGGAGGAAATAAAACAACAACAACAACACAAACGCGAAAAAAAACGAACGATACGAAATCCCCTCCACGCTCTAGTAGGCCATGGCGAGACGAGTGTGAGTGGAAATTGAATTTGATTTATAGAGAACGCATACTCACGCCGTACTTCCACCGTACGCAGCGAGCCGCTCGAGAAACGCGCGCGCGTCCCAAACCCTTCGGGCTCGTACAACCGGCCCGGGCTGTTGTAGTTCGTCGATGATGACGATGCTTGTCACACGCGGCAGGGACGTGTAGCTACTGCAATCCGCTATCGATTCCCCGACACAACCACAATTCCACGGCAGGTCTGAGGCGTCATATAGCCCAATCATCGCTACTTGGGTTGTAATTGCCCCATGTAGATTGATTATGTATGACAAAAATTAGTATGAAATTTATAAAAAAAGTATAGCAATTATTGCATGGAATATGGTGGATGGTACCAATAGTCTAGCAATAGTTTAAAGTGTGAAAAATTCTGGACATTAATCAAAAGAGCATTTTTAGATATCAATGCCCCTCGGGGATTTGAATTTCTCTATTTGTTTGCAATAAATAAGACAAACGAAACTGTTTACACAATCCTAGCACTTCTGCCTATCTTTCCAAGTGTCTATATGAATTCTTGCACATCATTATAGTGCTTTTTTCCTCTTATTTATTCTTCTATTGACTTTGTTCAGCCACGTGTCCCTATTGCATAGCCCCCGTTTCATCACATGTTGCTGAGCATTTCTGATGTTTTTGAAAACCAAATTTAGATCATTGAATTTGAATCACATTTAAGAGATGAAATAATGTGTTTTGATTGCAATTTGAACTGATCAAGCTAGAAGCAGTACTTTGGCATAACTTTAAAACATTATCAATCTTAAAACTGATGCGTTTTAAATGATCTTAAACATCTTTTGTATGAAATGTTTAGTGTATCTCTGTTCCTGTAATACTGATTGCTTTAGTGTGCAATATGAAACTCACAAGGCAGACAGACAGACACAAGTTTCTTGATTGATTTTCTCTTCAATACCTCCGATGCTTTTTATCATTCTCTTCTCTACGTTCCTAAACGTTCCTGCTCATTCTAATGACCCACAAAATCAACAAATTTCGTACCATATTTAAAACCCTAACAGCAACCTCTTCTATCAAAACCCAGTTCCGGTGGCATGTATTGGGCTCGGGACATAAACATTCCTGATTGCGTGCGACGCTTGCGTGGCCACCCTTCCACGCGTCGTTCCAGCACTAGAGTAGTGCTGGAGCTAGGACGGTGCTACCACCAGAAGCCGGGTGTTTTTTATTATTATTTTCATCAGAAACACGGTTCCATCGTTAATCACCCGGGAACCGATGGGTTTCCGAAAGCGAACGAGAAAAACTGCACGTGTCCACGTCAGCCACAGGGGAGGGTGAAGGGAGAGAGCGAAGGGATAGAGGACGACCGGAAAGCTCCTGACAGTTCTGTCACTTTCCATACCAGGTGTCACGGTTTGATGTTATTTCTGCCTCCTGCTTTACCCAGGGACGTACCGCGGCCCCTCGTCACGTCCCGCGCCCCCAGAGCCTTCCGGGAGACCGATTCCAAGGATTTTCAACGAGACCATGAAGGACAATCTGGCACACCTTTACGCCGACAACGGTGCTTGACACACGGCTTTGGATTCCCTGTTTCTCGGTTTCTATTTCTTTTCCATCTCTTCTTCACACACACACCTTCCTCCCTCCTGGCGCGCTATCCTTCGGTGTCTCCTTTACGCTTCGGCAAGTCCAAGGACTCTCGAAGACCGAGGGCACACACCGATACTTCAATCACGGTTCCTACCATATTTCACCTTTTTTTTGCTCCTCTCGTACGCCTGTCGTCCTCTCTTGCCTATCCTCTTTGTTCCCGATCGGCGATATTTCGCCCATATCCTGCCATCGATCGGTTCAGGTTTCGTGATCGGCACGGCGGGCGAAGGGAAACCCAGCCCGGAGCGGATGCACTTCCCGCTGTGCGGATCAATTCCAGTGCGTCGTACGGGCGTCGAATACCGCCACGCACCGGTACGGACGCGAGACAGCGACCTCACCCGGCAGGGGCAATACATCAGCCGAGGGTCACCGCCAACGCGCTGGCCGAAAATGGCGTACAAAGTGGCGTGCTCGCAGCGTTGAGGACCGTCCGGGCAGAGCGGGGAGTTCGCGCGACGGGAGGCAAACGGTGTGTATTGATTGCGATGCTGTAACATTTTACCAGGGACATAACTTTTGCTATGTGGATGACACGTGCAGGGACCAGATGCAGTCCTGGAACGAGGTGTGTCGTTTCACCTGGTGGGCAATCAACTGCATTCTTTTGTGTTAGAAGCTACGCACCAATGTGAAACCGATTTATTTTTGAGTTTGCATGATTAATTTAAAGCCCCGTATTAGCTTCTTGGTGCGGAATTTCACATTGAGTATCCAACCCATATCAAATCAAATGTATTTGAATTTACGTGAGCTAGGTAAAGAGAAGTGTTGATGTTTTAATCATGTTGCGCACTAGGACTAACTGCGTTTCTTTAATGCTATTTTTTGTGCTTTTTCCAAGGATTGTGTTATATTGTGCCCATGGGCCAATCGATGTTCGATGAAGTTGGAAGGATTCTTTCTCTAAATAGTTGAACGCTTGAAGTTTGAGCAATTGGCTTTCGGAAGTAACTCTAATAACCTGTTAAGTTTGTGACTGTTTGCTAAGCAAAATACCCGCTAATGGTATCAGAACTAGCACATGTTATTGTTCGATTTGGGATGGATTGAAGAGCTGAAATGCCAGTTACAAATTGTTTGTAATATTTTAAATATAATTTCCTTGATTTGGAGCATACAACTCGAACAAAAAATATTTTACAGGACGATAAACATAAATTCTTACACATTTGGGTTTGATGAAGCTAAGGCTAAACTACCTATACTGAACTAAACAAGACTTTAAGTTATATTAGAAATCAACGGCGATAGAACTCAATGGGAGTTGACAATGGGATGGGATTCAGTGAGTTGTTGTTAGACGATTAAACTCTGCCAGTTGGAGACAAGCTTTCATTCGAATTGAAATAACATCGTATTATGAGGTATAGTTTTATAGATTTCACTACTTAGGATTATAATACTGATTGTTGACAGAATCCTCAGTTGTCTAGAACCAAATTTCCCCATAATATTATATAGACCTGCGTATGGAAGGATGGCCAAAATAGTTGTTGTGTAAAGAATTTATAAATAAACATGTAATGAAAAGTACACGAAAAACGATCAACATTTGTCAAGAAAATCACAACTTGAGAAGTTTACAAGAAATCATAACAATAAATCCATTTTAACTGCCTCAACAACCAAAATAATGATGTATAACCATATCATAATTGTAGTTGTTAAAGCTGTGATACTTAAAGCTTATTCCTTAACTACTTTTATGATCAACCAAATCAAATTGCATTTACACGGTGGTTTTCTAATAAAAAATACATAAACTATTGTCACATTGTCTGCAAAAAGTCTGCAAAAAGTAGACACGCACACGTTCTAATTGCAGTGCACAATTTCCCTCAGCGCATACCAAGCCCTGAGCAGCGTACAAATCAAAACACTAAATGCCTCAGCGGCAGCACTCTGCAATTGTACCAACAAATCATACATCCATTATCGTTAGTCCCATTGCTATTGCTGAGTTCTTTATTGTGCTTACCCTTCCTTCCAATTATGCTGCCAAATCCTTCGACTTCGGCAGTGCTATGAGTGATTCGTGTTGCTCTTCTTCTTGTTTTTCTTATCTCCTGCCATGATCTTCCCCGCAGTTTGTCGAAATTGTCAAACTTATGACAGAAAAAACCCACCGCTATCAATGCGCTCTAATCGTCAATTTTTATTGAAGTTTTCCGACGACCCTCGAGATGGGCACGACGCAATGTGGTTACTCCTATCCCGCACTGATATCCCGTGGTGTTTTCCCCCCCCAAAAGCAACGCGCAGCGCGGCATTGAGATGACATCGACGGCGGTACAACTTGATCCTTTTTATTACGCTTATGATGAGAGCGATCATCAAACCGCATGCACCCGGCACGCACATGGGATGGGAAGATAATTTTACAACCGCGAAAGCAAACATCCTTTCCTTTTGGGAAGGCGTGGATATGACAACCGTGGTTTAAGGGGTTGTGGTTGAGTTATATTCGATAATTTTCGGGCAGGAAGCTCCTATCTTCACGCCATGATCGCAGCAGAGCGCTGTGTGAACCGGATTGGCCAGTTGCAAACCGTTTACAAATCGCTCGCTTCCTGTCCGACCGCGTTTTTGTTTTGTTGAGCCGGCGCTATGCGAGGAATTTTGCAAAAATTAGTCGATGCTGAGGAGGCTGATAACGTGAAACTTATTACTGGGAAAACCATTCCCTTCTTTTCGGAGGACAAGCTAGCGAAAATATGTTCATTCGTTAACTTCCGCTACCTTTTAATTCATTAGGGTTCCCGGAATCAATTGAATATGATTTCTATTTCAGAATGTTGCGCATATCATCATAGAGAGCTTCATGGTATATTGTAATACTTAAGTATTTTATATAGTCTATTTCTAGCAAAAGCATATTGAAAGAAGGTTCAACACCATTGAATCCTCTTAACATTTTTACATCAATTAATTGAGTTCGCAGGATGTGATGTCAGCAACATCAAAACAAACTAGTATTCTTATCTTTTTTTATTATAATGGGTGGAATGAGTTTCACATTTCAAGAACAAAAAATGGAAATAAAATATTATCAAAGAAGTTATTCATTTTACATGAAATTCTTGAAATTATGCAATCAAATAACCACCGAAAGCTGGAAAAAGTTCCATAAAAAAAAACAATCTCCCAACCAATACAACGATGACGGATGAAAAATGACCATATGCACTTCTGACAGTGCTTCATTAGCCGCGATATCGGGCCAAATTGTGACGGGTAGGAACCGAATACTTCGACACGGCGAACTCCGAACCGAATGTCACGCTGTCCCGAGGATACTGCACTAATTAATCATCGAAAAAGTGCGCGCGCACGGGGCGAACAATAAAATCGCACCGTGTCCCCGGTGTGTCCCAACACGGGCCAACCAATCTCAGCGCCACCATCGATAGGACTATTTGGCAACGCGCGCGCTTTTTTTTTTGCTTCTTCTCTTCGCTGCTTCCCACCGTTACCGACCGTGTCGTCCTCTCCGCAGGCGTGCAGGCCGCGTTGCACCGTGCCGAAATAATTTACGACATGCAACCGACCGGTTCTTCGCGTCACAACCAACCTCGGTCCCACCGGCGAACATCATCAACATCATCCAGTCCGACGCCGCCGCCGCCGCCGCCGCCGCCGCCGCCGCCGCCGCCGCCGCCGCCGCCGCCGCCGCCGCCGCCGCCGCCGCCGCCGCCGCCGCCGCCGCCGCCGCCGCCGCCGCCGCCGCCGCCGCCGCCGCCGCCGCCGCCGCCGCCGCCGCCGCCGCCTTGGGCTCGGGACATAAACATTCCTGATTGCGTGCGACGCTTGCGTGGCCACCCTTCCACGCGTCGTTCCAGCACTAGAGTTGTGCTGGAGCTAGGACGGTGCTACCACCAGAAGCCGGGTGTTTTTTTTATTATTATTTTCATCAGAAACACGGTTCCATCGTTAATCACCCGGGAACCGATGGGTTTCCGAAAGCGAACGAGAAAAACTGCACGTGTCCACATCAGCGACAGGGGAGGGTGAAGGGAGAGAGCGAAGGGATAGAGGACGACCGGAAAGCTCCTGACAGTTCTGTCACTTTCCATACCAGGTGTCACGGTTTGATGTTATTTCTGCCTCCTGCTTTACCCAGGGACGTACCGCGGCCCCTCGTCACGTCCCGCGCCCCCAGAGCCTTCCGGGAGACCGATTCCAAGGATTTTCAACGAGACCATGAAGGACAATCTGGCACACCTTTACGCCGACAACGGTGCTTGACACACGGCTTTGGATTCCCTATTTCTTGGTTTCTATTTCTTTTCAATCTCTTCTTCACTCGGCACGCACACACACACACCTTCCTCCCTCCTGGCGCGCTATCCTTCGGTGTCTCCTTTACGCTTCGGCAAGTCCAAGGACTCTCGAAGACCGAGGGCACACACCGATACTTCAATCACGGTTCCTACCATATTTCACCTTTTTTTTTTGCTTCTCTCGCACGCCTGTCGTCCTCTCTTGCCTATCCGCTTTGTTCCCGATCGGCGATATTTCGCCCATATCCTGCCATCGATCGGTTCAGGTTTCGTGATCGGCACGGCGGGCGAAGGGAAACCCAGCCCGGAGCGGATGCACTTCCCGCTGTGCGGATCAATTCCAGTGCGTCGTACGGGCGTCGAATACCGCCACGCACCGGTACGGACGCGAGACAGCGACCTCACCCGGCAGGGGCAATACATCAGCCGAGGGTCACCGCCAACGCGCTGGCCGAAAATGGCGTACAAAGTGGCGTGCTCGCAGCGTTGAGGACCGTCCGGGCAGAGCGGGGCGTTCGCGCGACGGGAAGCGAACGGTGTGTATTGATTGCGATGCTGTAACATTTTACCAGGGACATAACTTTTGCTATGTGGATGACACGTGCAGGGACCAGATGCAGTCCTGGAACGAGGTGTGTCGTTTCACCTGGTGGGCAATCAACTGCATTCTTTTGTGTTAGAAGCTACGCACCAATGTGAAACCGATTTATTTTTGAGTTTGCATGATTAATTTAAAGCCCCGTATTAGCTTCTTGGTGCGGAATTTCACATTGAGTATCCAACCCATATCAAATCAAATGTATTTGAATTTACGTGAGCTAGGTAAAGAGAAGTGTTGATGTTTTAATCATGTTGCGCACTAGGACTAACTGCGTTTCTTTAATGCTATTTTTTGTGCTTTTTCCAAGGATTGTGTTATATTGTGCCCATGGGCCAATCGATGTTCGATGAAGTTGGAAGGATTCTTTCTCTAAATAGTTGAACGCTTGAAGTTTGAGCAATTGGCTTTCGGAAGTAACTCTAATAACCTGTTAAGTTTGTGACTGTTTGCTAAGCAAAATACCCGCTAATGGTATCAGAACTAGCACATGTTATTGTTCGATTTGGGATGGATTGAAGAGCTGAAATGCCAGTTACAAATTGTTTGTAATATTTTAAATATAATTTCCTTGATTTGGAGCATACAACTCGAACAAAAAATATTTTACAGGACGATAAACATAAATTCTTACACATTTGGGTTTGATGAAGCTAAGGCTAAACTACCTATACTGAACTAAACAAGACTTTAAGTTATATTAGAAATCAACGGCGATAGAACTCAATGGGAGTTGACAATGGGATGGGATTCAGTGAGTTGTTGTTAGACGATTAAACTCTGCCAGTTGGAGACAAGCTTTCATTCGAATTGAAATCAGCAAATAGCATCGTATTATGAGGTATAGTTTTATAGATTTCACTACTTAGGATTATAATACTGATTGTTGACAGAATCCTCAGTTGTCTAGAACCAAATTTCCCCATAATATTATATAGACCTGCGTATGGAAGGATGGCCAAAATAGTTGTTGTGTAAAGAATTTATAAATAAACATGTAATGAAAAGTACACGAAAAACGATCAACATTTGTCAAGAAAATCACAACTTGAGAAGTTTACAAGAAATCATAACAATAAATCCATTTTAACTGCCTCAACAACCAAAATAATGATGTATAACCATATCATAATTGTAGTTGTTAAAGCTGTGATACTTAAAGCTTATTCCTTAACTACTTTTATGATCAACCAAATCAAATTGCATTTACACGGTGGTTTTCTAATAAAAAATACATAAACTATTGTCACATTGTCTGCAAAAAGTCTGCAAAAAGTAGACACGCACACGTTCTAATTGCAGTGCACAATTTCCCTCAGCGCATACCAAGCCCTGAGCAGCGTACAAATCAAAACACTAAATGCCTCAGCGGCAGCACTCTGCAATTGTACCAACAAATCATACATCCATTATCGTTAGTCCCATTGCTATTGCTGAGTTCTTTATTGTGCTTACCCTTCCTTCCAATTATGCTGCCAAATCCTTCGACTTCGGCAGTGCTATGAGTGATTCGTGTTGCTCTTCTTCTTGTTTTTCTTATCTCCTGCCATGATCTTCCCCGCAGTTTGTCGAAATTGTCAAACTTATGACAGAAAAAACCCACCGCTATCAATGCGCTCTAATCGTCAATTTTTATTGAAGTTTTCCGACGACCCTCGAGATGGGCACGACGCAATGTGGTTACTCCTATCCCGCACTGATATCCCGTGGTGTTTTCCCCCCCCAAAAGCAACGCGCAGCGCGGCATTGAGATGACATCGACGGCGGTACAACTTGATCCTTTTTATTACGCTTATGATGAGAGCGATCATCAAACCGCATGCACCCGGCACGCACATGGGATGGGAAGATAATTTTACAACCGCGAAAGCAAACATCCTTTCCTTTTGGGAAGGCGTGGATATGACAACCGTGGTTTAAGGGGTTGTGGTTGAGTTATATTCGATAATTTTCGGGCAGGAAGCTCCTATCTTCACGCCATGATCGCAGCAGAGCGCTGTGTGAACCGGATTGGCCAGTT
This sequence comes from Anopheles cracens, assembly GCA_002091845.1. Lineage (NCBI taxonomy): Eukaryota > Metazoa > Arthropoda > Insecta > Diptera > Culicidae > Anopheles > Anopheles cracens. The sequence goes on from KZ070260.1 coordinate 302,365, forward strand.
GCAAACCGTTTACAAATCGGTGGTTTACATATCCAATCTAGGCGATTGCCAGCCGCGATAGGGAAAAGAGATCCTCCAAATTGGATTAGTAAAGCAAAAACACAGCGAACGGATGAATAGTTCATTTCATGAAGCGTATCATCCATTTCATTTAACCCTAGTAGCCTAGCTGCATGACGCATGATATTCATTTGTGGACATAACAGGCTCTTGCACACTCCTTTAAGATACTCCTAATGTGTTTAACAGCGAAGAGGATAAACATTCTCAAAATGCCTTCCGTTCCATTCTGTTTACTAAAACAGAACAAGGAAGAGTCCATAGAAATATAACGAATACTATGAAACGAAACTAATATTTAAGGCGGTTGATAGTATGCAAACGTTAAACATTACTTCCCCATTTCGTGGCAATTCTCATCGTCCGCACAAAATATCAACGGTACCTGCATCGGATCGCTTACTTAATATTGATGGATTTCCATACCGATAGGTTCCTATACTAACAGATCGATTCCAGGCTGCTCACCGTGGCTATGTGGTCCGGAAATCCCACAAAATATTCTCCCCGTTCGTTCACTCATTGTCCGGTGCTTATCCGAAACGAAATCAAAATAGCTGCATCCGCATCGCAGTGGGTTCC